>CM070025.1:32458524-32611568 GCA_036247105.1 Cirrhinus mrigala
TTCCGATCTAAAGCAAAAAATTCACAAACCCACTTCAAAACTCTGATCTGAATCAAATGATTCACGCTCAACACTTTGAAGTTCTGATCTAAAGCAAAATATTCAAAAACCCGCTCCGAAGTTCTGATTTAAAGCAAAATATTCACAAACCCACTCCAAAGTTCCGATCTGAATTAAATGAATCACTATCCACGCTCTGAAGTTCCGATCTAAAGCAAAAAATTCACGAACCCGCTCAAGAATTCCGATCTGAATCAAATGAATCGCGATTCACGCTCCAAAGTTCCAATCTAAAGCAAAAGATTTGCAATTCATTGTGTATCACGTCTTTTGATTAGAATCATTTAATTCGCTAAATGATTCACAAACCTGTTCCAATCTAAATCAAATGATTCGCAATACACGACTTGAAGTCCCGATCTGAAACAAATTATTCACAATTCGTAGTCCAAGTGGAGTGCTTTGAAATAGTGAATCATTTTGCGACGCAATGGTTTAACTGATTCAGAGTTTTGAAAGGCTCCATCTCACCCATCACTACGTCTTTTAAAATTCAAAAATAAATGGCTCTTTCAATTTGATCTGGTTTTTGCTGTTGAATCACTTGAAATGAATGATCGAAGTCACAAGTTTGAATCAATCTGAGCAGTTCCAGTGTAAATGACTCAACTGATTCGGTTCATCTGTTCCTCTGTTCACATCTTCAGCCATGTTTACATGACACCATCAGTACTAGTACTTGCTTAGCTCAACAGTTTTCCGACATGAACTGAAATGGTATGTTTTTTTAATTGTGTGAATTTTGCATGAAAAGATATGTGCTTATTGACAAAATTAAACACTTATTTGATAGATACATTGTCTTCCAATAATTCAAACAGGTTCCAAGTTCCTCTTCAGGAATATTGCTATTTTCAAGGGTTTTCCAGGCCTTAAAAGTCAAATTCAAGTACTTCAAGCACTTTGTACAACCCTGTTTGAAAGAGTAGTGTAAATTTACTTAAGGACATTATATTGCTACTCTTTTTTACTGTTTTACTGTACTGTTTTACATATTATTTCATATACTCAGTAGTCAGTGTGCAGGACATACTGTGCAGTACATAGTACACACTGTGAAGTATGTTAGTTGTGTGTCCATTCCAAACAAAGCCATGAACGAAAGAAAAAGTAACAAAAACGATGACAAACACACACTTTAAGTCACAAATTATGCTGAAAAATAACAAAAACAAACACGTACGTTTCACAGAAAGACATTTAAACACTAGCAGAGACACCAATACACGCTACAGAATCACTGAGACACTGAGAAAGAAAGAGAGAAAGCAGGAGTCCTCACAGTGACGGTGGCCAGCAGTCCCTCGGGCACGTTGGCGACGATGATGCCGATGAGGAAGATGACGGCCTCCAGCCAGGAGTAGCCCAGGATGATTGACAGGATGAAGAAGGTGACGCCAAGGAAGACGGCCACGCCGGTGATGATGTGGATGAAGTGCTCGATCTCCTTGGCGATGGGGGTCTTTCCAGTCTCTAGGCCAGAGGTCAGAGTAGCAATGCGGCCCATGACGGTGCGGTCACCGGTGCAAACGACAATCCCACGAGCGGTACCTGACAGGAGAAGAGAACAGAAGGACATTGTTACAGAGACCAGATGACATTATCACAATTATTACATGGCTACTTAGCAAATACATAAATGTGACCCTGAACCACAAAACCAGTCATAAGTGTACATTTTTTTAAATTGAGGTTTATACATATGAATAAATAAGCTTTCCATTGATGTATGGTTTGTTAGGATAGGACGATATTTGGCCGAAATACAATTATTTGAAAATCTGGAATCTGAGGGTGCAAAAAAAAAATAAAAATATTGAGAAAATCGCCTTTAAAGTTGTCCAAATTAAGTTCTTAGCAATGCATATTACTAATCAAAAATTAAGTTTTGATATATTTGCAGTAGGAAATTTACAAAATATCTTATGGAGCATGATCTTTACTTCATATCCTAATTATTTTTGGCATAAAAGAAAAATCACTAACTTTGACCCATGCAATGTATGTTTGGCTATTACTACAAATATACCTGTGCAACTTAAGACTTGTTTTGTGGTCCAGGGCCACAAATAGAAGTACAGGAAACACTGATCTGAGTTGATATTATCTTATTATATGAGACAAAAGAATGTTGGTTTTAGTAGTAGTATTGCTAGTTGCACAAAAATTACACAACTTTTAGTTATTAGATTGGCAGTAAAGTTAATTCTAGTTTGGGGTTGGTAAGATTTAAAAAAAAAAAAAAAAATAGTCTCTCATGCTCATCAAGGCTGCATTAACTTGATAAACAATACAGTAAAAAAAAACTACAATTTAAAATAACTGTTTTCTCTTTGAATATATTTTAAAATATCATTTATTCCTGTGATCAAAGCTAAATTTTTAGCATCTTTACTTTAGTCTTCTAGTGTCACATGATCCTTCAAAAATCATTCTAATATGCTGATTTGCTGCTCAAGAAATATTTCATATTATTATCAATAATGAAAACAGTTGTGCTGCTTAATATTTTGAGAAAACTGATTTTCTTTCAGGATTCTTTGATGAATAGAAATTTCCAAAGAACAGAATTTATTTTAAATAGATTTTTTTGTAACATTATAAATGTCTTTACTGTCACTTTTGATTAATTTAAAGCTTTCTTGCTAAATAAAGACATGAATTTATTTTTAAAATTATTTAAAAAAAAAAAAACTTAAAAATTGCATGCGTAAATAATTTTTATATATATTTTATTTATTGACCACTTCTGCACGATGTTGAATATTAGATTTGACCATATAAATTTCTCTTTAAATACAAAAATATTAAAGCCCTAAGAAATTAAAATTAATGTCTCATATACATTGCTGTTCAAAAGTTTGGGATCAGTAAGACTTTTTAAAGAAGACTTTTCTGCTCATCAAGGCTGTGTTTATTTGATTACAAATACAGAAAAAACTGTAATATTGTGAAATATTATTGAAATTTAAAATAGAATTTAAAATGTAATATATTTTGAAACTGAATTTAGTTTTGTGATGCAAAGCTGAATTTTCAGTATCATTACTCCAGTCTTCAGTGTCACATGATCCTTCAGAAATCATTCTAATATGTTGATTATCAATGTTGGAAACACTTGTGCTGCTTAATTTTTTTTTTTTTTTTTTGCACCCTGTGATACTTTTTTCAGGATTCTTTGATGAATAAAATGTTAAAAAAGAACAGCATTTATTTAAAATAGAAACCTTTTGTAACAATATACACTACTGTTTAAAGTTTGGAGTCAGTAAATATTTTTCATTCTTTCTTCTTTGAAAAACAAAAAAAAAACTTTTATTCAGCAAGGATGTGTTCAATTGATAAAAGGTGACAGTAAAGATTTTTTGTATTTAAATAAATGTTTTTCTTTTTAACTTTCTATTTATCAAAGAATCCTGGAAAAAGTATCACAGGTTCCAAAAAAAAATTAAGCAGCACAACTGTTTCCAACACTGATAATAAATCAGCATATTAGAACGATTTCTGAAGGATCATGTGACCCTGAATACTGGAGTAATGATGCTGAAAATTCAGCTTTGAATCACAGAAATAAATTATATTTTAAAGTATATTCATCTAGAAAACTGTTATTTTAAATTGTAATAATATTTCATAATAATACATTTTTTTCTGTATTTTTGATCAAATAAATGGAACTTTGATGAGCATAATAGACTTTTTAAAAAACATTAAATCTTACTGATCCAAAACGTTTGAACAGCAGTGTATATTTTATATATATATATATATATATATATATATATATATATATATATATATATATATATATATATATATATATATATATATACAAATAGTGTTGTTTTGTAATGATTTCATTCCACATTTCAGGAAAGAGTTCTGTGCGACATTCTAGAAGCCTCTTAATAATATTGTGTATTTCTCTAATTCACCACATGGTGGCAGGAGAGCGTCACCCTGAAGCCAAGTCTGAATCTAGAGTAAGGACATTGTCTGAGATCACGAAACACTGACACCCTGCTGAGCAGTGGACATATGCAACATCTCCTGACCTATCAAAACAACAGTATTACACAAGTGACAAGAGCTGCAGACACATTTATACTGCACTAACACTGACTGAGAGCCGAAATCAGTCCTTTCTGAGAGAACTATATATGTAATTGCTTTAATCAAAGTACCTGGATTTGTTTTAAGGAATATTAATCATCATTCACAGGTAGAAAACCTGTGAAAAATTCAAATGATGAAACCTTATTTGGAATTCAGCAGTGATAGTGATAATGAAGAAAATGTATTTAGCTCCTGCAGCATTATTCATTTATTCAGTAAGATCTGAAATGATAAGTGGTTTATCATGAAAACGAAGCCAAAAGAGTGACACCGAAAGAGAAATGTGTGGAAAAACAGAGTGAAAAACGAGGGTGTGAGCAATCGCGTGGGCAGCAGACTGGTGGCAAGACGGGGCGCTGAAGTGAGAGGTTGTTGTCATGACAACATTTTTCCTCTATTGCTGTTTTTGGCAAAAACGAGCAGGAAAAAATACAGAGATTGGAAAAAGAGTGAAATGAAAAAGCAGAAATCGATCGGAGAAGATGAGTTCATAAAGAACAGGAAATGAAAAAATTGAGAGAGGGAGAGAGAGAGACAGCATGGGCGAGAAAATGGAGCGGTGATGTAGCTGCTATGGCAACCGTACCCTCAACGCAGTTGGTGGAGAAGAAGGCGATGTTACGGGTTTCCAGAGGATTGTCATGGGTGCAGTCAGGTGACCTGGTCTGAGGCTCTGATTCGCCCGTCAGGGAGGAGTTATCAACCTGAGGAATAAAAAATATACATGTATGTGTAACATAATATTGTTGATTTGACAAAGCCTTGTCTGAAAGCATGTAAGTGTTTTAAAATAATGTTTTAAAGTATAGTCAAAAAGGCAATCAGATAGATAGATAGATAGATAGATAGATAGATAGATCAATTAGAAAAGTAATATGACAAAAAGGAAAAAGAAAATCCATACCATTATATAATGTATAAACAATTATGAAAAAATAAATAAATAAATCAATAAAAATATAATAAACTGTAAACAAATAATTTTTGTATTTATTTATTTATTTATTTATTTATTTTGTATTTTTTGTATATAATTTATTCTATTTTTAAATTTAATTATTTAATTCTTTTATTAATTAATTATACATTACTTAATGGTAGGGATTTTCTAATAATAATATTCTTTAATAAACATTAAAAATTAAAATAATTTTAAATAATTTTAATAAACAATTTTAAAAATGTAAGATAAATAAATGTAAATATTTAAAAATAAAAAAGCAAAAATAAAACCGTTTAAACAATTGTAAAATATTTTTAATCATTTCTTTTTTTAGATTTTTGATGTTTAACAAATTTAGTGTTGTTTTAATCCTAATTTTTATATAGAAAATTTCTCATATGAATAAGATATAGAACGACAGATAGATAGATAGACAGACAGACAGACAGCCAAATAGATAGATAGATAGATAGATAGACAGACATACAGACAGCCAAATAGATAGATAGATAGATAGATAGATAGACAGACAGACAGACAGACAGACAAATAGATATAGATAGATAGATAGATAGACAGAACGATAGATAGAACAATAGATAGAACGACAGATAGAACGGTAGAATGATAGATAGATAGATAGATAGATAGATAGATAGATAGAGCGATAGATAGACAGAACAATGGATAAAACGATAGATAGAACGATAGATAGAACGATAGATAGATAGAACAATAGAACGATATACAGATAGATAGATAGATAGATAGATAACATTACACAATATTATTGCATACTGAGATGCAGTCATCTGCCACAGTTCGCACTAAGTACTATAAACAGCATGTAACTACTATTATTACAAAGAAAATACTCCTATTTTGACATAGTGTAAATAGAGTCTATTGCTATTTGCACTTGGTGTAAATGGCGCCTATCGCCACTGCCATAAATATTTTTATATTTTTATGTTTTTGTTTAGATTTTGTACCTTGCAGCCATGAGCAGAGATGATCCTGAGGTCAGCAGGGATCCTGTCTCCTCCCTTCACCTCCACCAGATCACCAGCCACCACCTCCTCAGCATTAATCTGGAGCTTTTCACCTTCACGGATCACTAAAGCTTGCTGTGGACCAGATGCACACACCAATTTCAGATTCTAATGAGTCTAAGGCCAACAGAGAGATTAGAGGAGCATTAATACAGTCTGGAGGATTCAGAGCCTCAACCCTGGGAGATGATAATTAGGATTATGACCAGAGAGGAAAATAGCAGATTAAGATGACTGGAGTATATTGGTTATTTGAGTTTTCCTTTTGATCAGCTCAAACTGTTATTACCGAGTTGAGAAGCACAGCTAGAAATATGCACTACAAACTTTCTCATTTTAATTATAATTTGGATGAAGTAGGACTAGGAATCAGAACTGAGGTTTTTAAAGTGTTTTTGTGTACCTGGGGAACCATGTTCTTGAAAGACTCCATGATCTTCGAGCTCTTGGCCTCCTGGAAGTAGGAGAAGCAGCCGGTGATGATGACCACAGCAGACAGCACGATCCCCAGATACAACTGTGAAGCAGAGATAAACGCATTTGCTGTCACTTTTGGTTAAACGCTTCCATTCATTTATCAAATAAATGCTTTTGAATGTGAACTTTCTACTCAAGAAGATTGCACAAAAATATGAAGTAGCACCATTTTCAACATTGATAATAAAATAAATGTTTCTTGAGCAGCAGATCAGCATATTAGAATGATTTCTGAAGGATCGTGTGACACTGAAGACTGGAGTAATGATACTGAAAATTCATCGTTGCATCAAAGGAATAAATTCCATTTTAAAATATAGAGTTATAGAGTTATTTTAAATTGTAATAATATTTCACAATATTACTGATTTTATGGTATTTTTAATCAAATAAATACAGCCTCATAACAAAGTGCAAGACATTTAGTGAAAATGTTTTGTTTTAGAATTAATTTGCCTAAACTAAAACAGGGGAAAATGCTTGTCTTTATTCTCAACCTAACCTTTTTAAAAATGCGCTTTACTGCCCATGGCTTTTCTCCAAACTAAATACACTATAAAAGGAACACATCATATTTAATACAGTATTATTAACAAAAATAACACAGATTACAAATAAAAGACTATCTATTGAATAGGATTACTGATTATGTCACAAACACAGCCTTATCTGCTCCCAGGAAAACTGTCCTAAATCTGGCACACTCTAAACAGCAGCATAACACATATTATGTGCAAATGTATGCATATGCATATTATGTGCAAATGTATGAGTTCTCACATTGTCTCCAGCAGGCTCATCCTCCGTGGCGGCCTGGATGGCGTAGGCCAGGAAGCAGAGGATAGCTCCGATCCACAGCAGGATGGAGAATCCTCCGAAGAGCTGTCGGCAGAATTTGACCCACTCTGGGGTGGTGGGTGGTGGGGTGAGAGCGTTCGGACCGTCACGAGCGAGGTACTCTGCCGCCCTGGCATTGGTCAGACCCTTCAGGGGAAAAGAGAGTGTGAGAAGAAATCTGACTCAAGAGTTCATGTCAAACACTACTGCACTGCCACTAGGGGGCGATGACGGCGCTGTGGTTTATTAAATTTGTTGGGATAACAGTTTCTGCTCTGAAACATTAGTGCTTCAGATAAGCTCATTAGACTGAAATTAGTTAACTGTTAGAGGAATAGTTTTCCTGGGTAAACAAACTGTTGCTGGTCCCTATTGACCTCCATTTAATTTAATTTAATTTAATTCTATTTTTTACATATTACGGAATTTAATGGGGACCATTAACTGTTTACAATGATCTTCTTTTATGTCTCACAGAAGAAACATACATATTAAATAATAATCAGAAAAATCATACTAATTGATTTTTTTAATTTTAAAAGATTTTTTTTTTTTGACTATATTTGATATATAAGGCTCATGTAGTATGAAATACTGATAATATGGAGATCATATGTGACCCTGGACCACAAAACCGGTCTTAAAGGAGAAGTCCACTTCCAGAACAACATCTCACAAAACATTTACTCACCCCCTTGTTATCCAAGATGTTCATGTCTTTCTGTCTTCAATCGTAAAGAAATTATGGTTTCTGAGGAAAGCATTTCAGGATTTTTCTTCATATAATGGACTTTATTGGTACCCGGATTTTGAACTTCCAAAATGCAGCTTAAATGCAGCTTCAAAGGGCTCTAAATGATTCCAGCCGAGGAAGAAGGGTCTTATTTAGTGAAACAATAGGTCATTTTTTTTGGAAAATAAAAATTTGTATACTTTTTAAGCACAAAAGCTTGTGTAGCACACAAGACATTTGTTCATCACGTGACGACTCGAAAAACCCAAAGACTCGAAACAGGTGAACTAATTCCAGTACAGAACCTAATAGAATGTTGCGCATGCGCGACTGAACGAATCACTCCCCGTGATGACTCGTTTTTCGCGAGTCACTTTAAAGATTCGTTCAAAATGAAGAACGACTGATCACTAATTCGTAGCATCGTGGACGCGCATCATAGCTTGTACTACCCAAGCTTTTGTACTTAAAAAGTATTCAAATTTTTATTTTTTGAAAAAAATGACCGATTGTTTTGCTAGATAAGACCCTTCTTCCTCAGCTGGGATCATTTAGAGCTCTTTGAAGCTGCATTTAAACTACATTTTGGAAGTTCAAAATCGGGGCACCAATGAAGTCCATTATATGGAGAAAAATCCTGAAATGCTTTCCTCAAAAAACATAATTTCTTTACGACTGAAGAAAGAAAGACATGAACATCTTGGATGATAAGGGGGTGAGTACATTATTTGTAAATTGTTGTTCTGGAAGTGGACTTCTCCTTTAAGTAGCATGGGTATATTTATAGCAATAGCCAAAAATACATGGTATGGGTCAAAATAATCGATTTTTCTTTTATGCCAAAAATCATTAGGATATTAAGTAAAGATCATGTTCCATGAAGATATTTTATAAATTTCCTACTGTAAATATATCAAAACTTAATTTTTGATTAGTAATATGCATTGCTAAGAACTTCATCTGGACAACTTTGGAAAGTTTATCAATGGAAAGCTTATTTATTCATATGATGTATAAATCTCAAATTCAAAAAATTGACCCTTATTAATGGTTTTGTGGTCCAGGGTCACATATTTGAAAAGCAAAAAAACACCTCAGTTTTATTTAGAGGCCTGAAGATGAAATTCTGATAGTTTGTAATGTAAATCAATGAGAAGTATATCAGTATCAAAGAACAATATATCGGATTACTTACAGAATTATTTACATAAGTATGTATAATTATATTATTATGCATAATTTCATGCCATATCATAATTATGCAATATCAGTGTCATAATTACTGAAAAAATGCATCTAAATATCAGTTGTCACTTTTATATCTTCTAATTAAATGTGTTAGTAAGATTATATTTAAATGCTTAGTTTTGTTATCGAAGCTTAGAGTTTTTTGATGATTGAGAGACAGAAAAAATTAACCAAAAGCCTGTGTATCATATTTGATATGTATCAAATTTGACTGAATTAATTGATTACTCATTTGAATTTTTAATGATTTGTCCAAAAAAGATCATGGATAATTAAGAATCTTATTATATTACTTAAAATATTACTAATAATAAAACATTTATTCTTGCATTTATTTGTAAAAATCAGTGCAATTTCATAGCAACATGACATGTGAACCACAATCTGAAGGTGGATGTTTTTAGGATTAATCTAAAAGACCTTTTACTTGCTAAAAAGTATAAACTATCAATTAATTTAGAGGCCTAAATTTGAGTATTAAAGAAAATACAGAATAGTTTCACCCAGCGTTGCCAAGTTTAACACTGTTGTCATGGGTTGTTTTTCATGTCTGCAGGTTAAAGCGACCCCAGAAACGTGATATTTATCCCCTGGAATGCACATTTTACCAGGGGAACCCCGCCAGAAACCACGTATTTTACCACCCGGACTGCAATTTTTTTACCGGGGGACCCCCTACCGAAACACACACTTGGGCAGGTGTTGTTGTAAATACCTGGCAACCCTGGTTTCAATATAACTTTTTTAAGTATGACTATTTAAGTTGTGTCATTACAAAAACATTCATTCAAATTTGACAATTCAGATGTTATAAGATCAAACGGAGTCAGGACAGTTTAATATTATTTTAAAACTAAATGGAGTCAAAATAAGAATTGGACCACATTGACATACATTGTATGTAACAAACACACAGAGATATTTTTCTAAACATCTTCTTTTGCTTCCCACAGAAGAAAGAAAGCCATACAGGTTTGGAAAAACACAAGGGTGAACAAATGATGACTGTATTTTAATTTTTGGGTGAACTATCCAAAAAAAAAAAAAAAAAAAACAAGAGATGGAAGATGTAATTTTATTTGAATAAAGTTGATTTATTTTGAGGGGGAAAAAAATTCACAATATAGGCAATTATAGGAACAGGGTGCCAGAGTAGCCTCATCAGTGAGGAAATGGAGGATTGAGTTTAATTAAACTTCCTCAAAAGATTCACCAAGACAGAATTCCTTGTTCTTTTGGTGCATCAGTATTGAGTTATCGTTAGTATCCAGACACATCCGCAGCTATGAAGGAAATTGAATTTATTCAGGAGAAAGAACCAGACAGAGGTCAGGAAATTGTCAGGAAATTGCCTCTTTTCTGCAATCTCAAATGACAACCAGAGTTAAACTTCACTTTGATGTTTCTTTCCATGAGATTCTCATAATATTACTACCTTAATCTCATAATGCTTTAATATCAGTCTCAGAATTTTAACTTTATTCCCAAGATATTACGACTTTAATCTTAAAATGTTGACTTTATTCTTAAAACTACACCTTTACTCTATAAAAAAGCCCTTTGGGAGAATCTTTATTCTTGTAATACTATTTTTGGATTTTAAGATGTATTTTAATGTTGCAGTTGGCTTGTTTAGATGATTTAAATGGTTTAAATTGTTCACTGTTGATGTCAGAAACTTACCTGTACGATGTCAGTGTTGTATTTTCGGCATACTTCTTCAATTGACATCTTATGCTCTGTCTGGGGGTGAAAAAAAACAAAAACAAGAGAGTTCAAATCTGCAGATAGAAAGGATGAGTTGCTATAGAGTGCAAATGGCCACAAGGATTGAACCACAACAGTATCTGAAAAATCAATAGAATATTGTGTACATCAATTAATTTATGAGGCACTGCACTACTCATCCTAGAAAGCACTATGGCTGAATTACATAACAGAAAGAGTATATACAAAATAAAATTATTCACTACAGGTCACTGATAGTAAGTATTAAATATTTGAAGTTTCACACATGCACATGAAGATGTTTGATATGTTGATTTGTCTTACCAGCGGTACTTCCTTCTTCAGGTCATCCAGGTCTTTTCCTCCCTTCCCCTTCTTGGGAGACTCCTTCTCATCTTTGTCCTGCGTGGTTGCCACGCGGTAGCTATCCGACCGTCCATACTGGAAGAAAAAATTAGGATTGTTTTTAGATCAGCTACATAATTAGACCTAGAGTAAAATCAGATGGATCCCATTTGTAAATATAATGTTAGGTTAACAACTGAGACCTTATTGTAAAGTGTTACTGTAATTTCCATATTTAAAATAAATTGTCACATGAAACTTAGTATCTAGTCCATACAAATATATATGGCATAGATTTTTAGACATATATGACAAGATTATTGCAAAAACATACATAAACACACATTTTACATGTTGTTTTAATACAGTTGCATATATAAATAAAAAATATATTGTTGACATGCATGACTGCTACATATAATACCACATACAAAATTATCAAATAGATAGTATTTTAACATACTGTACATATACAACATTTACTAAAGGGATTTTATATGTTATAAACTTCATATACCCCAAAAATGTCTGTATGTGAAAACTATATATCACCTTATAGGTAACATATGATAATATCACTCTTGATATAGGCCAATTTATATCATATATTACATTTCCATTTACAAAACAAAAATACTATTTTATTTTTCTATTATTTCACATTGTTTTGATTTTAACACATAAGCCAGGCAGCATGAACTTCTAGAAAAAAATACAATTGGTCAACTGTTTTTATCTGTCAAATAAAAATATATTCTAGCATATATACTGACAAATCAGTTATGACTATTATAAAATGAATAAACTGAGTTTTTTTTTTTTGAATGTTGGTGTACGGTGTATAAAATGGCCCTATAAAAATCCATTTTATTTTTCCCCAAATTCCATTTTATTTTTATTTTTTCCCAATTCCATATTTTACGTTTTAAATTTTCTGAATTCCATTTTTTCCATTTGAATTTTTCTAGACTCCGTTTTAATGGTTAATTTAAAAAAAAAAATATTAAACAAACAAAAAAATTAAACAAAAAGCATGTCTAATTAATTGAAATCATGAAACTTATGAAATTTAACAGCAATTTATTAAAAGTTTAACAAAAAAAAAAAAAAATCAGTTTTATCTGTAGCAAATTCCTTGTTTTCCAATAATATTCTGGATTCCATTTTAATGGTTTCATTATTTTTAATAATCAAAAGCATCTTTAATCGATAGATTTATTATTATTTAATTTATTTCTTTTGTTTTTCAGAAATATTGTGCTTAATATTTTTATGGTAAATAAATTCTGGTAAATATTTACCTCTAGTAAAGATTCCTTTAAAAAATTATATTTTAATAATAATTTTATTATTAGCAGTACTATCATTACATTTAGTAATATTTTGTCTGTCACCATTTCTTCAAGTTAAACCAAACTCTTATTTTGACGGGTTGTAAATGTAACAGTAAAATGCTCACAAACTGACTATCAGAGCAGTTCTAGAAATTGTTTGTTTTCATGTACTTTTACAATTAAGGTGGCAGAGGCTGAAAACGCTACGAGAATCACATGCGCTTCAGTATGTGTGTAGTAAACAAAACCACACGATTGCGCCATTCATTCACAAAATGCAAAATTTAAATAGTATTTTTGCAGCCTAATATTCACAGTACTATTCCATGTTGTGTTTTTTGACTCCCTACTTTTGATTTATTAATCCAAAAATTGGTAATTTCCCTGACATTTTGCGTTATACAGTGAATTTCATTTTTATGACTGCATTCCGAGATTCCGTCCGCGTTTTCCGCATCGCAGAATTAATAGGGCCCTATGGGGGCAATATGGAATTCAAAACCTTTTTGAGGCACAAATAGTAGCAGAACGCAAATGACAAACAACAGATTTAGCTTTATAAATCAAAACTTCCATGAAATGTGTCCTGGCTAAAACTGCGATATAATAGCATGAACACACAGATGGACTCATATTTAAGCATCACGCCGCAGCACCTTCTGCTGCTCTGCGAGAGACACACGGTCCAGGAACTGAGGAGCTGATGCTTTCAATGACTGAGGATGAGAGGGGAAATGCCAACCTGATAATGCTTCAACCACTATCCTGATTATCTTTGAAACCGTGAGGCTTTAACAGGAAGCTCATGCAGGATATGGGGGGTGGTGTGAGCGCGGGGGCCATTGAGGGTGGTCTAGTGCACTTCAATCCACATTAGGGCTTTTCATTGATGTGGCATCCCCTGATTTGCCATGTGTGCTTCTGTGACCTATTTTAGCTTGCATGCACAACCAGACGGCATTACAGTCAAATCTATCATTACAGCAAGCCAGCATGCTTACATGTTAATGTGCAATGATTCTGATGTGGGCTGATAATATTATTTTCTAAAAAACTGAAATTTTAATACATTCAGACCACATCTGAATGAACTTTATCTGAAGTAGTTAATATTTAACTTTTCCCATTGCTAGAACATTAAATAGGTTTAAATACTTAATATATACTACTAAATATATAATACTATAATATTTTGTCTTTTATTAGAAGCTTTATTTGTCACTGATGTTCATTATAAGGTTCAACTCCACATAAAACGTGCTATAAAAATTTAAAGGAGCATAAATATTGAATGATGTTAAAACAGAACAAATTTATTGGTTCGAATAAAGTCTCTAATCTAAAATTAATTATTTATATTTATTATAAGGCTTAACTTCAATTAAACAAAAAATGATTACAATAAATAAATAAATAAATAAATAAATAAATAAATAAATAATCAATTAATCCATCAAATGATCACCCAAAATATTAATTTAGCCAAGGTTAGCTTTTATATTAGCAACTATTATTTGTCATTCATAACAAATTACGCTCATCATAACTCAATATTTCACTTTTATTTAACTCAATATTTTTAAGGACAATAGCATATTATTAAAACAAAACATAGCATAACACAAAACATAAAGCAAATCAAACAATCCCTAAAAACTTTAAAAGGGACTTTAAAAATCCTGAAAATATTAAATGATGACAAACTACATTTTTGTAGCAGCTTGTTCCAGGGATATTACTAAAACTATAAATATATATTTTTTTAAAAATATATTACTTGAAATTAATATTAACTGAAATAAAATAAAATTAAACTTATTTTATTTATTTCAGTTATTTAGTCTTTTTTATCTTATTTTATTTATCCTATTTATATTATTTATCTTCTCTTATTTAATTTTATGTAGTTTTTTTTGTTAACTTTATGTACTTTAATAACTAAAAATAAAACATAAATAAAATAATAAAATTAACTAAAAATAATCAATATAAATATAAATAATACTCAATAAAATCAGTATAATCAGATTTAAAAACAACAAAATTATTAAAAATGAAGGAAAAAAACAGCAAAAATTACTAAAACTACAAAACACAAAAAGGCCAAGATTGTAGCATCCTTGTGGCCGTGTGTTGAAACAGTATGACCATCTGTCAAGGGTTTTTCCTCTTTCTATCCTCTGGGTGAGACGGCAACACAGGATTAAGACTGTTTACTACAGTCTGGATTAACCTACTGAACAACCGTAATCCTGCTCCTGCTTTTCTCTAATTTATACATTCAATCACTC
Source organism: Cirrhinus mrigala (assembly GCA_036247105.1). Lineage (NCBI taxonomy): Eukaryota > Metazoa > Chordata > Actinopteri > Cypriniformes > Cyprinidae > Cirrhinus > Cirrhinus mrigala. The sequence goes on from CM070025.1 coordinate 32,473,689, forward strand.
AGATGCTTTGAGATAACACTATATACTGTCTATTTTTTATTTACTTTGTCTTAACTCAACCACTTACTTTGTTTATAGTTTGCTGTAGCCGAATCAGTTTGAGAGTGTGGCCATATACTGGTACACTGTGTTCCCGCTGTATCATCATTCATGAAACATCATCCATTTGACTGTCTGCGGTTTTCTCTTCATCGCCCGTGCACACGTGCATCACGGCTACAGACTCAGTCGTGACCCTGAGATCAGATGTTGTACACGTGCACATTCATGTCAAAGCCCATCGGTCGCTGTGACATAGGATGTGGAGAACTGGAGCTGTTCCACTTTAGTAAATCCAGTGGGGTTTGTTTCAGGGCTGATTAAGATTATGTTCTCTTAGAGAGACCCACGACTGAATTGTAAGAGGTTTCTGGATGAAAGCTTGAGTCTGAGACCATCATGTTGACATTACAGAAATAGTTCACTCAGAAATAATAAAAAAAAAAAACTTCCATCATTTATTCGCCCTCATATCAGTTTGAATGTGTTTTCTTTATTCTGTGGACTACACTATGAAGCCTGTTTCTGCCACTGAATAACAAATACTGACTTTTTCTCGCAATTGTGAGTTTACATCTCACAATTCTGTCCTTTTTTCTCAGAATTGTGAGATATGAACTCGCAATTGTGAGTTATACACTCAGAATTGCATGATATAAACTCGCAACTGCATTTATAAAGTCAGAATTGTGAGTTTATATTATTAATATATTAATTTTATTATATTATATTATTATTTTATTATATTATTATATACTATTTATTATATACTATTTATTATGTAATATATTATATTATATAATAATATATATAATATATATTAATTATTATATTATTAATATAAACTCACAATTCTGACTTTTTTCTCAGAAAGGCATAATATAAACTCTTTTGCAAGTTATAAAGTCAGAATTGCAAGATATAAACTTCACAGTTATAAATATAAATCACAGTTCTGACTTTTTTTCAGAATTGTGAGTTTATGTCTTGCAATTCTGACTTTATAACATGCAATTGCGAGTTAAGTCAGAATTATGTGATATAAACACTCGATTTAGACTTTTTTTCTGAGAACTGCGTGATATAAACTCGCAATTACATGTTATAAAATCAGAATTGCAAGATATAAACTCACAATTCTGACTTTTTTTTCTAAGAATTGCGAGTTTATATCTTGTAATTGTGACTTTATAACATGCAATTGTGAGTTATTAAGACCATCGAGATATAAACTCGCAATTCTGACTTTTTTCTTTTTTCTCGGAATTGCAAGTTTATATCTTGTAATTGTGACTTTTTTTTTTTTCACAGAATTGCGAGTTTATATCTTGCAATTCTGACTTTATAACATGCAATTGTGCATTATTAAGTCAGAATTGTGATATAAACTCACAATTGCAAGTTATAAAGTCAAAATTACAAAATATAAACACAATTCTGACTTTTGTGAGTTTATAGCTCGTAATTTTATTTATTTTTTTTTAAATCACAGAATTCTGAGTTTATATCTTGCAATTCTGATTTTATAACATGCAATTGCGAGTTATTAAGTCAGAATTGTGAGATACAAATTCGCATTTGCAAGAAAACAATTCGCAATTCTGACTATATTTCTTGCAATTGTGAGCTTATAGTCAGAATAACCTTTTTTAATTTTTTATTCAGTGGTGGAAATGGGATTTCATAGTTATTATACTTAACTAAAACCATAACAAAAAACAACAACATTGTTAACTGAAATAAAATATAAAAAACATAAACTTATTTTATTTCAGCTAGTTTCCGAGGCAACATTTCTCATTTTCAAAATGTTTAACTTGACGTACTAAAATAACTAAAACTACAACTTAAATTAAAAAAAAAAAAAACATTTATTCAAAATGTTACTTGCAATTTCTTTGTAATTATTTGAGAAATGTACTAGCAATTTCTAAAATAATTAATGAATTCATGCAGTCCATCTGACTTGTGTTCCATATTGCAAGGCTTTTGTGGTCAAATTATTTACTATAAAAAATGATTTGTCGAAGTTGTAAATAAAATAAAGATTACCGGAATACGATTAACCAGAAAATACAATTGAAAAGTTCCAATGCAAAAGCCTCTAAAAGCCACCTCGGTCAAAATTTAGATAACGATACTGAGTGAATGCTCTCCACACGTTGTATGGACTTTCACAAAAATTGCGCTAAGTCCCAGCCTTAACCCATTCAGAAGTACCAGTACTTACATAGAAACCTATACATAGTAGCCAGAAAGAAATGCAAATTTTAAAGGAAAACGTCAGACGTACTTTTTTTTGCAGCTGATCTCTTCAATTCTAACCAGAAAATACAGTCTTTGTAATTCAAAATTTAATGTTTAATTCAGTGTGTTACCTTCTAAAATAATAGTAAAATTTACTAGCAACTGCTGAGTGAAAAGTAGTTTTACACCACTTTTTCTAATTGTAGATTTTTGTGAAGGAAACAAATCTGTGTTATGCGAATATTCAAATTTGAAATGTTGATTATAAAAGCAGTTACAAAACATGAGAGAACCAAAAATGTTTGGTATAATTGATATCAAACACATTTACATTTAGTTTTTTCCTCAAACAAAGCTGGAGACTTGAATGAAGTATGAATCGTATGGACTACTTTTTTATGCTTTTTGACCTCTTTTGGAGTTTCACAGCCTTTGATCCAAATTTAACTTCACTGCACGTAGAAGAGAAATGTGAACATTCTGTCTAAAATCTTCTTTTGCGTTTTACAAAAGAAAACCTGACATGAGGGTTTGTAAACGATTCATTTCATTAATTAATCTCTGGGAGAACAAATAATAAGAGCTAGCAGACATCAAAACATAAATCACAAAATGGGTTCCAGATGAAACATGGCCGGCATTGAGAGCACCTCTCATCTCTCTCTATCTCTTTCCAAGGCTTCATCTAATGACCTTGAGGACATGGAAACATGCAGTGTACTGTACACGCAGTTATGGATTACAGTCTCCATAAACCTTCAAGAAACCTTGCTTATGCATAACTATACATAAGACAGCAATAAACATACCAGGATAATTAAATGTTATGTTAGAGCTATCCATTATGTAGCAGTAGAACAAATTAAATCATGCAGTAAGAGAATGATAAGTGTTTAATTTAAGTGCAGTGAATCATGTCCAGAAATTAAGCATATTGTGCATGCATTCAATTCAACCCAATGTGAAATTACTATGTTCGTGTGCAATGGATTTCTAAAGCATGGGTGTGAATTATAAAGACTCTGTTCTGTATATGAAATATATAATTTCTTACTAACACTTTAGTAAGAAAGTGTTGGATAACAAATGGACCACAAAACCAGTTTTAAGTAGCAATAGCCAACAATGCACTGTATGGGTCAAAATTATCAATATTTATTTTATGCTAAAAATCATTAGGATATTAAGTAAAGATCATGTTCCATGAAGATATTTTGTAAACTTCCTACCGTAAATATATCAAAACCTAATTTTTTTATTAGTAATATGCATTGCTAAGAATTTGATTTGGACAACTTTAAAGGTGTTTTTCTCAATATTTAAATTTTTTTGCACCCTCAGATTACAGATTTTCAAATAGTTGTATCTCGGCCAATTATTGTCCTCACAAACCATACATCAGAGGAAAGCTTATTTATTCAGCTTTTAGGTGATGTATAAGTCTTATTTAAAAAAAAAAAAACAAACAAAAAAAAAAAAACGACATGTATCACAAATGTGATTTACACTGTAAAGGATCAACCTTGTTTTTCATGTTTAATTCAGTGCGTAACTTGCCGTTTCCTTTTTGTGAAATTTTTGTGAACTGTTTGTGAAATTTACTAGCAATTTTTTACACAAAATTTGTTTAGCGTACAAGACAACTTTGCTTAGGTGTTCATATTTTATACAAATGTTAAATTAAAATACTGGGTTACATTTTTTGTAACCTATTCTAATCATAATTACAAAATCAAAACAAGTTTTTCCTTAAAAGAGTTCCTTTTTTCATGAGAATTAAACATAGCTCTCCCCTCAAATTCTTATTGCCACAATGCAAAAAATAAAATAAAAATAAAATATATATTTTTTAAATAAATAAATTAATAAATATAAATAAATAAGCACAAATATGCTTGTTTGAACATCTTGATTGAAAATAATAGTAAGTGTGGTTAATTGCTTGAAAACAACCCAAATGCAATAAATATTCTAAAAATAAGCTTTGTTTTCAACTATATAGGTCTGCACAATTCAACAAATTTCTAATTGTGATTACAATTACAGATGCCACAATAATTTCAATGTCATTTGAAACTATAATTTCAATGTCATTTTTTTTTTCCATTTAATTTTAGGGCAAAACGTGAAATGTTTTCAATAAAATATTTAATATAATCCATTCACTAGCTAATTTGAAAATATAAAGTGTGAAATTCTACAAATAAATCTTGATATATTATATATATAACTTCCTTGAGGCTAAAAATGCCACAATACTTTTTGCTACTAAAAATCCTAAGTACTTAGATTTGAAATGCATAATAATTTTAAAGTGAATTCATTTTAGCACACACCAGACTGTTTGTTGACGCAATTGTGGTCACTGTGGTTTGCAGGAAACGCAACCTTGGTGTGGAACAAGCTGATTAAAAACCTGTTATTGACATTTGAGGGCCAATCAAATAAGCTTGCTGGCTGACCTTGAAGGTCCCACAGGATATGACATCACGTCGGCATCTGCCGAATTGACTGATAGCGTCTGCTAGCTTTGCTCTATATGACCCCGGGCTTCGACACAAAATAAGGCTTGATTGTGTGCTTTAGTGGAAAGTACACATACACGTATATATCCAAAATCACTCAGCGAGAATGAGCTATTGAACGGCGTCCATTACACAACCATCTATTATAAGACCGTTCACCACCAGTCTGTTTTTATTCACGGATACACAATTATCTGTCATGCAACATGTAAAGTTATGTAAACAGATGTTTAAATCCCATTGTTGCTATTTTTACTTAAAGTGATACATGGTGGCAGCCACCTAGTAAAATTTTAGAAAACTAAAACTGGTTTCACACTAGCAGATGACATTTCTGCTATTTTAAACATCCTAATCACCTGCAGTGCCCTTGAAGCCTTTAGACAGGCTTGCGTCTTTGGATGCATGTCCCAAGGGCATCGCAGAGTCACCCTCCAAGAAACATTTACGTCACACTAATTGCCGACAACCCCGAGCACCTGAGCCTCCTACAACTGCTGTTCACTGCTGTTCTCAAGGTGACAGCAGGTAACCACCTGCCGTTACCCCATCGCTCACCTCTGCTGCCCTACCCACTTTATTCCCTTACTGTATCACCGCATCCCTGATACCATTACAAAGCTCAGAACCTTGTCTCCAATGGAACATTATCTGCCTACTATTTTTTAAAAAGCATGTGCAATGGAACACACTATGCAACATTTAAAGCACTACTCTGCATGATTAATTCAGGGAGTAATCGAAAATGTAATTTATGATGATTTAATTTATTCAATTATAATTTCTGAAATAAAAGTCATTTACATTTTAAATGTAAAAATCCATACTGAAAAAATGTTGGTGTAGAAACAATTTTCACTCAAAAAATTGCTAGTCAATTTCGCAATTTATTAGAAAGAAACTGCAATTAATGCTGAATTGCAACATAATTTTGGAATTTTTAAGTAGGGTAAAAAAAATATTTTTTCAAAGTTATGGATATTTAATTCAATGTGTTCATTTGTTTCTACATCAAATTATATAAATATAAATTATAATAATATACACTAAATAATACTGGGTTAAATACAACCCAGTGCTGTGTAAAATATGGACAAACCCAGCAACTGGGTTTTTTTGATCCAGCGATTGGGTTAAATGTTTAACCCAACCTTCTGGGTTGTTCTATTTAACTCAACTACTGTTTAAAAATTATGGCTGTTTTAACATTAATAAGCAATTAAATTTTTTTTATTTAATTATTATTTATTCAATTTATTAATAAATGTTAAATTATTGAACATATTAATAAATGTAATTTCCGACCTATTTTGGGTTCGTATTTAGCAATGCTGGGTTTGTCAATATTTTACCCATCGCTTGGTTGTATTTAACCCAGCATTTCTGAGAGTGACTGTATATATGTATATAGTGCCGTGTCAACAAAAATGAGTGAATGATAATAGAACTACTACATACCAAACTACATTATGTATATAAATCAATGATAGTAAATCAATATTCATTCTGTTTGCCTAAGATTATTTGTTCATAATGATTATGAATACAAACAACAGCCAATAAGTATTAACATATGAACAAGTGCACATTATTATAAAAAGTGTACAGGTATTACATGCATGTGAAAAATAATACTGTTCACGTTATACTGTATACACTACATCCTGTACACCGTACTTTTGAGATTATTTGAGTATGTTTTACAGGAAAAATGTTATTTTGGTATTCATACTTCAAAATTTAATGTTTAATACAATGTGTTTGGCCTACTTGTTTCTTTGTGATTAAAAAAAAAACTTAAATAAAAAATTAAATTAAACCCGCAAGCAGTGTTGAAAGGGCCTTCACACCTGGGCTTAGGAAACCAGCGAGCGGTGAGCAATATGCATTTAAAGTGGTAAATATAGGTGGAATATATCAAAGTCATTTATATGTGCCAAACGCCCTGCTGCCAGCTGGTGGCATTATGACCAAAACTGAATATTGGCATGTTGACGTCTTCAGTTTGTTTAAATACAACACCTGAAAATGGCAAAAATGGTACAAAACTTGCAGAGGAAATTCAAAATAACTGAAGTCCTGTTGGGTTTCGGACTTCGTACCGAGGACTTTTTTGTAGGTATTGTTGTGTTACATGTGTCTACAGAATTTCATACATGTATGTGAAACACAGCTCGAGTGGCATGTGGTTGAAATTTTATAGGTGGCGCTATTGAGCCATTTTGCCACACCCACTTCTGAAACCCATATCGGATGTCAATTTTCACCACTTTTGTCATGTGTGCAATGTTTCATGTTTTTCAAGCATGTTTAGGCCCTCAAAAATGTGATTCATTTGGGAGAAGAAGAAGAAGAATCTGAGCAATTCCAATAGGGTACTTGCAACATCGGTGCTCAGGCCCTAATAATAATATGAATATGAAATGTAGGCCAAGAATCGTAATCCACACTCAGAATTTGTGCTCTGCATTCCACCCATCCAAATGCACAAACACCTGAGTTGTGAACACACACCTGGAGCTCACGGGCACCTCAGTTGTGGGTACTGAGGATTGAAAAGAGCACTGTGCGTTCACTTCCCCCCACCTACATTTCCTTCCGGTGCTGAGAATCGAACCCACAGTCTTTGGGTTACAAGTCTTCCTCTCTAACCACAACCACAACTGCCCCAGTTGTCTGCATCAGTGAAATTTAATGAGTGAAAATATTTTCAAAGTAAATTTTTTTCCCCAGTGTAGACTATGCTATTCTATTCTGAATTTAGTCAACCTCCAAAAGACATTCACCTCATACAAATTTCCAAACAACCCCAAGCACCTGAGCCTTCTACAAATGACTCACCCACTGCCTCTCTCAAGGTGACACCAGGTGACACCCTCCTGTAACCCCATCATTCACTTTCCATGCTCATTTTATTCTCCTCCTGCATCAGTCCATCCCGTACCAGCCTCTCAATCCCCAAACCTTCGTTTTCTGGCCAATCACGCAGCCTCTACCTTTTGATTGAGTGGCTCACGACCAATCAATCATCTGCGCCTGCGAATATGACCCCGCCCTCATGGCGCTACACAGACCAATCGCGGTACTTGTTCGGGAATTTCCACTCTCATTGATTAGCCTCCAGTTTGACGCAGTCACCGACCGTCGAGCCCGGTTACCCCTCCGGGCATCACGACCGATATCAGCGTGTCAAAACGACACAGAAACCGACATACAGAACATCGCGTGCGATGGAAAAGGTATCGTTTGAAAGCGAACATGGTATTTGCGTCAGAACATCACCATTTAATTTCAAATCGAATGATTTGTTTGTTTTAATATGAATTTTAGATTTTCAGTTCTGCAAGGTCGCAAAATAACAAGCTCAAATGCGGTTGGTGTGACAAATGAGTTTGATATATTCGCGCTTCTGTCGTGAATCAGCAGACATCCATTTTGACGCAGTTGTCCCCGCTTCTACTGACCAATTGGACTCGCTTTGGGATTTAATTCTTGTCATAAATGTTGGATAGTCGGCTGTGAAACTATTGAAACGGGTCAGTCCAGATGCAGTCATCCCAAATCTATACGCTCCCCCACCCCCATCTGTGGTCAACGCCTTTCATTTAGGAGACTGACAGAATTTCTCCTCAGACTTTCCAGACTTGCAAACGACTCAAAGGCAGAAAATAACTGTAGAAAAAAAAATCACCTGGTTAGTTTTTGAAGATTTTGCATCCCTAGCTAGTAAACTCTGTTGTCGTCATTCACTGAAAGAAAATATTCAATTTATAAATCGAAAGATTTCAAAAAACAATAGCCTAAAACGTTATCTGAATTCACAAATCAGCACTAAACTAAAACTAGTCACTTTATGGCAATACAAGTTCTCTGGTGTTATTTTAAAGACAAGACGTAATGCCGAAACCTTCATCGCAAATGGTCATAACTGCGGTCCTCAACGTTATTTTCCTGACGCGCTGTCATGACACGTTTGAGGCGCAAACAGAAACGTTATGATCATAAAGTGCTTTTGAATATGTGTTATTATGATATCTTACAAGTATGTTTTAGTTAACATATTAGTTAACAATGATAACTTTGATATTTGATATCATTTTTACGTTTACCTCAGTGCGCCTTTTTGCATCGAATGAGGCATTTAAGTTGCGCTTATATCTTCCATCTCTAGCATCTATTCCAAACGTCTTATATATCTTGTTTCCAATATGTGCATTTACAGCCACCATTATTCTTCATTTGTTCCCTTTAACTGCATCATGACGCATCGGACTGGGTGCAAAAATGAAGCATCCGATTTGACGCAATTGCCAAACGATCGAACAGCATTATTTCACAATGTCAATGATGTTAAACCCACAGTTTGGGGTTAAAAGCTCACAGAATGACTGATACATTTTTGCTTGTCATTTACAATGTATGTAGAAGTAAGCAATGCGTTAATTGAGAAATAAATGCAGCTGTAAGATGGAACGATTTGAGAAAATACATAGACACCTTGGCATACAAATCTCACAAACCTGAATTATTCTTAAGATGCATGGCACATAGAATGTGCAAGGTTTTAAAATAGATTCTTACCCCCATTTTGGAGCCGTCAGTCGCTGTCTCTTCAGTCTATCAAACTGCGTTTGGTCTCAGTCAAGCGGGAGAGAAGAAAAAATGAAGCTCTTGAACGGATAACGACGGGCAGCGTTTGAACGACCCTCTGTCTATAAATTAAATCTATATATTCTTGAAGATACCATGCGTAATAATGATTTACAGGGGGTCTACATGAAGAAAAAACTTAAAGAATGGCCCAAGCTGCATTGGTTTTTAAAAGCACATGTGGCTGCCTTTGATATAATGATAGAAGAGCATATGCAGCGCAGAGGATTATGAAGCGTCTCTGGCTGAGAATGATGCCGGTGAGATGAAGAGCCGACGCTCTCAGTCTGCCTCTTTGTGTCCCTCCGCCGCTAGCTTCGAGCCGCGGCACACACTTCTTATCCCTCCGCGAGCGACTGTAGCCCCGTAACGCCTGTAATGTACAGACATGACAATGAGATACATGTTCCAGAAGAATACGGTTATATTAAGAGAATACTACAAGTATGCAGCTCCAGTGAAAAAATACCAGCAGACACTTGTTTGAATGTCTACCTGATTCTAAGATGAATTTTATGCTGAATCATGGCTGATCCATTGGACAGGCCAATGGGCATAATATTTTACAAACAACTAGTACCTTTGAACTGCAATGATGCTTTTGGCATGCACCATGGTATTATTTAAAATACTTTGAGGTGCACCATGGTACTTTTTTCTGGAATCTGTAAATATTAACAAAAGCTTCCAAAACCAAGAATTCAAGAATTGTCATTATTATTAGGGCCTGAGCACCAATAGTGCGAGGACCCTACTGGAATTGCTCAGTTTCTTTTCCAAAATTAATCGCATTTTTGAGGGCCTAAACATGCTCGAAAACTCATGAAACTTTGCACTCACACCAAAAGTGGTGAAAATTTACATCTGAAGTGGGTGTGGCAAAATGGCTCAATAGCACCACCAAAGTGCCCCTCGAGTTGTGTTTCACATACATGTACAAAATTTGGTAGATACATGTAACACACCAATACCTACAAAAAAGTCCCCTGGTACGAAGTCCGAAACCTAAGAGGAAGTCTGGTATTTTGAATTTTCTCTGCATGTTTTGTGCCGTTTTTGCCATTTTCAGGTGTTGTATTTAAACTAACTCCTCCTAGAGATTAAAACAGATCAATACCAAATTTGGTCAGTGTAATCTAAAGCTCTTTGTTATGTTAAATTGCAAATTTCTTGAGTTTTCGTTAAAGGGCGTGTCCGTGGTGCCCTGACAAATTTTGATGTTTCGCCATGAAACAGGAAGTTGTTATAATTCAGGCATACAATGTCCCATCTGTACCAAAATTCATGTTTGATAAGAGTCCTGACCTGAACACATGCCCATGCCCATATTCAGTTATAGTCATAGCGCCACCTTCTGGCAACAGGAAATGACTTGTTTTACACTAACTTAAACATGCAACATCCAATCTGTGCTAGACTTCACGTTTGATCAGTCCTGGCTTAAAGACATCTACATGCCAATATTCAGTTATAGTCATAGCGCCATCAGCTGGCAGCAGGAAGTTTGGCACATATAAATAACTTTGATATATTTTTCCTATATTTGCCAAAAACGTATTGCCTACTGTTTGCTGTTTTCCCAAAGCCACCAGGTGGCGGTGAGCCCGGGTTCCATAAAAAACCTTTAACATCCATGGAACATTTCCATTCCACAAAAGGTTCTTTACAGTGGAAAAATGTTCATTAGATTATTAAAATATTTTACACACTAAGAAAAAAAGGGTTCTTTGGGGAATCAAAAATGGTGCTGCTATGGCATTGCTGCAAAAACCTCCTTTGAAACCTTTATTTAACAGTGTAATAATGCCTTTTTTGGCTTATGATGTGTTGTAGGCCTGTACAGAATAAATCTTTTCAGCAAATGACAAATGACCAGAAGATCATTTAATGGATGGCATTGTAGTCTATAGCTAATGCACCAAAGCAGCCCATAAGCTCCGGAAGGCTTCTCAAACCTATTCTAATTCTCGGCACATGTTTCAGAAGATCAGCCAATGTAACGGCATTATCTGATCCCCGAAATGGACTGAATGTCAAAGCTGTGTGGGTGTATTACACATAGAGAGGCAGAATGAAACACAGAGAAAAAGAATAACAACATTTCAAAAATATAATAATGGACTGGAAACTACAAATGTGAAGAATGAACGTTATTTAGGCAGTGTTGGTTGTGTGTCGAGCGAATGTTTCTTGCAAAGGTGATGCTATCTATTAGTCATAAAAACTGGATATTTGTGGTTGTGCATGAGGGGAGATGGCAGATAAGGGCAAACAGATACAGCGATCAGGTATTTTTAAATGCAGCGTGAAAAAGTGAGTCAAAACGCAGGGAACGAGAGAGTTATAAATGAACTGAAGAGACAGAATGAGTCAGCCATCTAATCAAAGTCTCGATTGAGAGAAAGGAAATAAACATAAAAGAGATGTATAGACAATAAAATGGATGAAACGAGCTCAGGATGACAGGAGATTTCAAGCGTTTCGCCATGCAGGTGCTAAGAATAGATTAATGAGGCCTAAAACAATCAGGGTCACACCATTTATCAGAGAATCACATTTTCAGGATGGATCTTGAAAACTTTACTACTGCACAATCATTTATCACAATCAGTGATATCAAATAATTTGTATTAATATTTATATTTATTTAAACGCTCATTTACATAAGTCAGTAACCTATGGAATACTGTTTCCACCACTAAAAAAAAAAAAATGAAAAAGGTAACTGCAACTTTTTATCTCACGATTTTGGGAAAAATTTAGAATTGCGAGTTTATAACATACAATTGCAATATCATGCAATTCTGAGTTTTTAACTTCGCTTTAAATTCTGAAAAAAGAAGTCGGAATTGTGAGATAAAAAGTCATATTAGCATTTTTATTTTTATTTAGTGGAGGAAAGAAAACTTTACAGATGTAAAGTATATAATTGTATCATTTTGGTTAAACTTACCTGCTCTTACCTTTTACTTAATGCTTATATGAACAAATATAAGCAGCGCAAGTGGTGGTCGATCTGTATTTACATAAGATTAACCGAAAGATACTGTGCAATCCATAACATTACTTTCCAGCTGTGTCCTCCAGGCCACATGAGAACCCAAATACAGTGCTGCGATCAATAAATCTTTTACAGTGATTTTTAGCAACCTGATCTTGCCATTTACATCATCTGTTTACGTCCCAATGAGTCTGGTAAACAAAGTTCTTCTTTTTCAGAGAACAAATTAGCCGAAACCATCCAAGCCACACTATACTTAATCTCCTTTTCATTTCATCCTTTATCAGGTCCCCATAGCAACGGCTGCTAAGTAACCTTGCCCCCTAATCAAGCTGGAAAGATATTGAGAAAATGATATGTGGAGATGCAGTCGGGGGCTGAAGGACGTGTTTAATTAACCTCTCCAAACCAAAACTTCTAATTTAAGCAAATACTTCTGAATTCTGATTGCACATTTCAGGTAACGAGGCTAATCATTCGGTTTAGAGTGAAAGTGTGGTAAAAAAACAGCCTCTGTTCATATTCCTTTGACTAAATTGCACTCATTTTGTTGTCTAAGACTTCTGGCTCACATCATTTTCCTTTTTCTTAGTTTTTCTTTTGCTGTTTTGTAAAACCCTGCAGCTAGTGGCACATTATATATTTATGCAATAGATAAATGCTTTATCGATCTCCGAGATGAAATGTAATGGCCATGTACTTCGTAAGAAATAAGAGTTCGGTTAGATGTTGGGATATGTCACATTGAGATATCAGGAACCACAGTGTTCTTTAAGCACACTCAAAAAGTCAACTAACATGAGTCATTGCTACATCTATATTTGTCTCAGTCTGCATATGCATCCAAGACTGTCAAAACATCTAGTTTGTACTCCTTTATACATACAGTATGGATGCCTAAACATCTTGCCGTTTGTCCAGATATGCAACTTTTTTATTAAAATACAGTACACCTGCAACTGTGCAATACTGTACAAGCCATGCATGTTAAACTTTATAAACATGCCACAGGATTGTTTAAGTGTTCAGAATGCCTTAAATGTAGTAAAAGCAAATTCATACTCAAGACATCCTCTGGGGTTCATCAGACTTGGGAAAAATCACTGGAGCACAGGATCTCAAGTGGTGGGATGCAACCTAAGAATGGGTGAGAAGCTTATCTGTATAGGATCTAGGATAGTAGGGAAAAACAATGTTAAATGCAAATAATACAGTGCGAATGAGCAGAAACTCATGCATAGTTAACAATATTGACAATTTTTTTATGAGAGCCTGTTATCGCCACTAAATAAAAAATTTAAAAAAGGTAATTGCAACTTTTTATCTCACAAGTCTTTTTTCTCGCAATTTTGTGACTTTTTTTGGTAAGAATTGTGAAATACACTCACAGTTCTGAGAAATTAATGCAGTGTTGCATGATATAAACTCGCAGTTGCGAGTTAAAAAGCCAGAATTGCAAGATATAAATTCATAATTCTGTTTTTGTATCTAGAAATTGTGGCTTTTCTCAGAATTATTAAAATAGAGATATAAACTTGAAATTCTAAAAAAATTAAGTCAGAAATGCAAGATATAAACTCACAATTGCGAGTTATAAAGTCAGAATTGCGACTCAAACTTGCAATTTCAAGAAATAAACTCAATATTCTGGAAAAATAAAGATATAATTCAGTATCGCGTGATATAAACTCATAATTCTGTTTTTTTTTCTCAGAATTACGAGTTTATATCTCTCAATTGTGACTCTGTTTTCAGAATTGTGAGTTTGTCAGTTTTATAACACGTAAGTCAGAATTTTGAGACAAACACACAATTCTGAGAACATATTAGTCTTTTCCCCCTCAAAAATGTACTTTTTAACTCGCAATTTGCGACTTTATCTCACAATTCTGAGAAACAAGTCACAATTGCATAAAAGAAGTCAGAATTGTGAGATATAAACTTGCAATTCCAAAAAAAAGTCAGAATTAAGAGATACAAACCTGTATTTGCAAGAAAAAATCTGAATTGCGAGTTTTTATCTTGCAATTCTGAGAAAAAAAAGTCAGAATTGTGAGATAAAAAGTCACAATAATCTGTTTTTTTTTTTTTTTTTCAGTAGCGGAAACTGGCTTTCAAAGCCTTCCTAGTCAGACTATATGTTGTATTCATAACTTAGCATACTGTTGGGCCTATACAGTGCTTGGTAATGTTAATGCACTTTGATTTTCTGTCCATTTCAATTTTTTTTTTTTTTATGGCAAAACCAGTTGTTGAGAACAAGTATACAAAACAGGGCAGTTCCCTGAATAATTTATAAAGCTTTCTGAAGATCAATTTCATGGTGGCTACAAGAAGCTGAAGGGAAGTGCTTAATGGATCCCATACTAGAACATTAAAGTCCTATGACTGTTCCTCCACATGTTAGGTAAAAAAATTCTTAGGCATTTGAAATATTTATTGAGAAGTTGAGTACACAACAGAATAATTCAAGCACCTTTAGTTCTACAGTGGAGCCAAATCTAAAACATCATCTAAAACGTCATGAGGAGTACTGCGCTATTTACAGATTTACAGAAACCAGATTTTTTCTATCTTTACTAGATTTGTGCTTAAGAACTGCAGATTTATTTAGTGACTTTCATATTTACTCTTTAATTATAAGAATGCATTTTCATTGTAACAGTTAAAACAGTGTCAACTAATGACACAGGGCCATTCTCAACAGCTCTCTGGTGCTAACCAATCATCTTGGGTGTCGTGACTGTGACTCGGAACAGCAAATTACTTGTGTAGTATGAGTCCTGAAGAGTCCTGAACCACCACCACCACCCTACTAATGAGTAAAACTGAAGAGGTGTGCATGTGCACATGTTGTCATGAGAGGAATTCAAGTAAACTGGGACACATTTTGTCATTAAAGTCAGCATGATTTCTTCCCTATTGTGATGTATATCAATGTATAACATAAGTTGCATGTGGGATAAGGGTATAAGTCTCTAGAACTGCTCTGAGAGTCACTTTATGAGCATTTTACCGTTTCTTTTGCGGAAAACTATTGTCAAATAATGAAGACCCTAAAGGTCTTCACAGCAGCCCGTCAAAATAAAAGTTCGGTTTAACTTGACAGTCAGAAATATATTAATATATTACTTAATGTAAAGATAGTAGTATTAATAATAATACAAATATTATTAAAACAATGTTTAAGGAATATTTACCAGAAAAAAAAATATATTTACCAGAATTTATTTACCTGAAAATTGTAAATACACAACACAGTATTTCTGAAAAAAAAAAAAAGAAATAAATAAATATCCTATAATAAATTAATTCTTCATCAAATCTAATTATCCTTTATAAATTCATTAGACATGCTTTTGATTATTAAAATGTAATGAAACGATTAAAATAGAATCCAGAAAATTAATGGAAAACAGAGATTCACAAAAAAAAAACAAAAACCTGAATTTGAAAAAAATAAAACGTATTTCATAGGGCCTTAAAAACATGTAATAAAAATAAATAAATAAATAAATAAATAATAAATGCTTTTTTATGTAACCATTGAAATAAGAGTCTAGAAAAATTAAAATGGATTTTGTAGGGCCCTCTTTATTTTATTTGTTTCTTTGTTTTATTGTAGCTGTCCTTTAGTTTGTCACTTGCATCTGGGTTCTTAGTATTAATTTATACAAAGATAAAATAAAAAATGACTATGTCATGATATAAATTGTCGTTGTGAAATAAAATTACTATATCATGAAATAAGATTTTTCTTTATCCTTTAAGCTAACTTACCAATATAGATCTCTACATACCTGTAGGCTCGGTAGTTGTTCACCATAATCCTGTGTAGTGGCACTGGCATGTGATTAATATTATTATTATTTTATTTTATTTTTTTTAAAGGAAGGATGAAATACTTTGTTTTAATAGATAAAATAACTATGGTCTCCATTTGCATCATCTATTATTCAATTACTTTTCCTGTTGTTCTATGATTTTTTTCGTAGTATCGGTTCAGTAGTAGTATCGTGATATTTTAGTCAGGTATCGTATCGAAGTCACAATTTTGGTACTGTGACAACACTACATGGGAGTTGGTTCTTTTGACTAATGCTAGCAAATAGGATTCTCAACATGCTACATATGCTAACCAGTGTTGGGGAAAGTTACTTTTAAAAGTAATGCATTACAATATTGACTTATTACGTTATTAATATTACAATATTAACTAATTACGTTACTTAGTTACTTTTTATGGAAAGTAATGCATTACTTTACTTTTGCGTTACTTTTTCAATCTGGGCAGGGCTTGCTTGTATGTTTTTAATATAAAAAGTTCTATTTTCTATTTAAGTTCTTTTCACACCAAAAGCCTCAGGCTTTGACAAAAGTAAATTCACGTCTGTACAGTAGACCGCAGAAGAAAAAAAAGTCAACTCTTCAGCAATAAAAAAAAAGGAAAACAAATGTTAGATTATCTTGAGTAATTTGTGCTTATTAGTATGGTTGAATTGGATCATCGAAGGTCGGAAGACACTGGTTAATAAAATGGGATTAAATGCATAAAGGATATTTGTATTATTTAACATTTAATTATTGCAGGTTTGCATCATATTCTAAGTTGAATTTCATTGTTTTTATTCATTTTGAGGAATACTGAATCAGTTTTTTGTGAGTGAGATGAATTAATGCATGTTCACATTTAGTCTAAAACTAACATCTTACACACGATTTTTCTCAACATGGGGACAGGAGAGCTTTTAGTCAATAAATGGGGGAAAAGTAACTGCCGTTACTTATTTGAAAAAGGTAACTCAGATACTTTCTTGTCAATTAAAAAGTAATGCATTACTTCACTATTTACTTGGAAAACGTAATAATATTACATAACTATAAGCTAAAATATGCAAAAATATATACGTAATTGCTAAAACTAAATTAAAATAAAGATTAAAATATGCTAGCATCATGCTAAAAATATTCTTTATCATGCTAGCATTGCTTAGCTAAGAGCTAAATCATTCTAAGAACATGCTAAAAACATGCTACACATGCTAGGACAGCCGACCTAAGTGGCAAGAAATGCTAACATCACGCTCATGACACGTTAACTGTATTAGTATAGTTAAAAACATGTTAGAATCATGCTAATCATGTTGACATCTTGTTAAAAACATACTAGCATCATGTTAGCAGCATGCTAATGATGCTAATCAAATGTCATCAATATGCTAATCATGTTAACAAGTTGCTAGAATCATGCTATTCATGTTACCTTCTTGTTAAAAACATGTTAGCATTATGTTAGCAATATGGTAATCATGCTAACAACATGGTAATCATGTTAAGTTCTTGCTACCATCAATGTTAATCATTATGCTCGCATAATGCTAACAAAATTAGCATGTTGTCAAGCCCCCCTGCAATGATCTGAAGGACCGACTCCTTCCCTGGTGAAAAAACCAGCATATGCTGGTAGGCATGTTTTGATGCTGGGATGCTGGTTAGGTAGGTTTTGATGCTGGTTTAAGCTGGTCCCTTGCTGGTTTTTGCTGGGCATGTTGCTGGTCAAGGACCAGCATGAACCAGCAAAGGACCAGCATAAACCAGCAAAGGACCAGCATAAACCAGCATCAAATCCTACCTAACCAGCATCCCAGCATCAAAACATGCCTACCAGCATATGCTGGTTTTTTCACCAGGGTTCACCCCGATTTTAACCGCGAAAAGCTAAACCGAATGCGATTTCAGCCGAGGGGTACCTCTCCGATCTGATTTGTGCCACCTCAGATACAATTTGACCCACTCTAACCCCCCAAAACTTGTCGATTTTAACCATTAGATGCGGACGATCACTGGTGTGTTTAAACTTTCACTGCTAAATTCAAACGTGCTTTTGCGCCTATATACGCTCAGTGCTTTTAGCCTATATCACAATTCAGTGTTTTCCAACCACATAAAAATAATGTTTCAGACATGTCCAGTGTCCAGGGACTGCATGTTGTTAACCTGATGCTAACACAATTAGGGTTACTATTAGTGCCTAGCGCTGAGTTTCGCCACGGCAAGCACCCCTCACACTTTCTTCAGAACATGTACATATCTAGTTCTTTATATTGTTCTATTTTTGTTTGGTTTTGCTTGAGAGTTTATTTAAAGTTTTGTTTTTAAATATGCTTTCTAAGTAACTAATTAAGCTTCTTTAAAAAAGTCATTAATGTAAATACACTGAGAACCACTTGAAAAATAATATTTATTTCGAAAGTGATCTAATAATTTTTTTTTTTAAGACCTAGTGATCATGGGAGAACTATTGGCTGGTCCACATAATAGGTTATTTCATATTTCACTATTCTTGTGAGGACCACTGCAGTCAAAACCCACCCACCCACACACACCTGCTGTTACATAACCTGACTTTGGATGTGTGTATGACCAGACTAGAATCTAACCACATGCATCTGACCAAAACACCCAATAAAGTCTGATTATTCACACTTCATACACACTAAGCTTTCACGTTTATGCATCCAAATACGCTGTGCTTCCCCTGTTAATATTAATGCTGGCACTTTTCCACAAGTGTAAGATGTTCACACTTCCTCTGACATGAACATGACTAGGTTGCTAATGTCTCTCATTCTCTCTCTCTCTCTCGTTTTTCGAGAGCCCCTAATCTGCCTTCAAGCTGTTCTTTCTTTCTTTTTTTTTTTTTTTGGTTACCCTCCTCTTCTCTTTCTTGCCGAGCACCTCTTCTCACTCTCCTTCCTCCCCTCCACTCATTCTGTCTGTAACGCTACTTGCAGCAACTGTGAAAAGAATTAACACAGATTATTTGCATGTTCTCTTTTCGCAAGTTGACAAACGACGCACAGAAGCGACCGTAGTACACGTTACCAGATCTACTCAGACAAACAAAGCACGCAGGAGGACGGTGTTTGCATAACAGATGCAGAGGAAAATGTCATTTGAAAAAATACTCTTTTCAGAAGGTTGAACTGCACATATGTTGACATCAGGCACAAAATGTCAAAAAATTCAGTAATCACACATGAAGGTTTAATTTGCATGGAAAAGCAAAATGAATGTGATTGGATTTCTTTTATGTTGCAAGGTTGAATTCAATATGGATATTCGATTTACATGCCAAAATGTACACTATATGTGTACAGGTGTGTGTGTTGCAGCCAAAGAGGCTGTCTCCTCTTTCTCAGACTGTCTCCGTCTCCCTCCTTCATTATTCCTCTGGGTTTGCTAAGCGGATATATCTAGCACAACGTGTGTAAGCTTCCATTAATTCTCTGCAAGACGAGTGAAAAAGCATAGTTCTTATGAAACCTAGACCGTATTCTTAAGGAAACCTGCTTTTTAATTAACATTAGAAATCACAGCTCTTCTTTTTCCTTTTCGCGCTTTGACCGCCTTTTTCTGTACATCTGCAAACGATACGGTCAGGTCATGGTAATGCACGATTCCCCTCATGATCAATACTGTAGTCTGCTTGTGAATGTAAAATCCTTATAACCTTGTCTCGTCCTTTGACTGTTTCACACATGCTGAAATCTGTGGAAAAAGGCCATTTTTGTGCATTATGATAATTGTTATGCAGTTTATGTTGTTGGAGATTAAACAGCAATCACTCCTGATCATTTAGGTTTAAGTTTGATTATTTCCATTAAATGTTTGCTCTGTGAAGGACTAAGAATCCAACATGGCTGGCGTTTTTAATCGTTAGTGTCTCTTTAAGCCCCAGTCGGCGTCTCAGCCAATCAGAGAGGAGATGCTGTGAACGTCCTTGCCGGCGACCTTGATGAAGAGAGAACAGGATGACTGAAAACAAGGCTTTATGAAAGGCAGTGATAAATTGTTTTCAGCAAAGGGGAACAGGAACTGGTAAGATTGATGGCGGTATGTTGATCAGGAAACACACCAATCCTCCAGCGGACGGCGACTGTGCTCGGCATCCCCCATCCTCCCCTCCACGTCCCTCCATGCGGACATCCTCCCCCTCACGCTCACTACATCCATGTGCGTAAATGTTTCATAATCTCTGCATTTGTAGTCAAGAGCTTGAGGCTGGAAAAGAAAAAAACAAACACATCAATGAATGAGCCGCGCTCGCTCACTTCTCTCACTCATTTCATCTCTGTTCCTCTCTCTTGCCTCCACTCCTTGTTTTACACATGGATGGGTTTGACAGGTGGTCTTCCGGAGCAATGACACATTATTACTTGCAGGTTCAGGTAGGACAAACACACACATGCGTACACAGGGGATAGCCTGCATTATACGTCACCTCATTTAACAGCAAATGCATTTTGCGGAACGCAGGAATGGAAGCTGACTTTAACATATTGCAAAGCTGCACTTGCTCATACTTGGGGAAAAGATAATTCATGCAAACTCAGATGCAAAAAAAAAAAACATTGTCCTGCAAAAGTCCTGATAAACATACACTTGTTCTTCTGTTGCAGTGGCAGTGACAAACTACAGGGGGTGATAGAGATACCTTCAAAATGTCTTTAAATCGAATGCAACATAAATCAAATGTGTTTTTAAGCTATATACAAATAATTTGCTCAGCAAATCTCCATCATGACAGAAAGAAAACTGCCTGTAAAGTTTTTTGAGCAGGAAATCAGAATATAAGAATGATTTCTGAAGGATCATGTGACTGGAGCAATGATGCTAAAAATTCAGCTTTGAAATCACAGGAATAAATTACATTTTAAATATATATTCAAATAGAAACAGCTATTTTAAATAGTAAAAATATTTCTAAATTTTTACTGTTTTTGCTGTACTTTGGATCAAATAAATGCAGGCCTGGTGAGCAGAAGAGACTTCTTTAAAAAACAATAATCTTACTGTTCAAAAACTTTTGACAGGTAGTGCATATACAACAAAATTGGATTAAATCTTTTAAATCTTTATTTCAAATAAATTTTCTAAAACCTTCATATTCATCCAAGAATCCTGTTTTGAACATCAATATTAATAACAAATATTTCTTGAGCAGAAAATCTGCAAATAATAATTATAATGAAATATAAAATTTACTGAAATACAAAATAGTTATTTTAATTTGTAATATTATTTCACAATAATAATAACACGCTCAGCCTTGGTAAGTATTTAAAAAAAGAAAAAAAGATTTGAAAGGTAGTTTCAGGAGTTGATTTTTAATAATATGTATTTTATATTTTTATTATTATTTTTTATTTACTTATTGCTATTTGTCATATAAAGGTTGCATTAAAGTGGTTTTATCCTTATTTTTGCTACATTTAAAATAGCCTGTAATGTGTGTGAAAATGCAAATACTGAAATATGAAAATCCATCATAAATATATGAATTATTACTTTAAAACAATGATTGATGATGATCATCTAAACAATGTGTGAAATAATCATGAACATCATTCATTGTGTAAAATTATGTAAATCAATTTCTAAAATATTATGGCTGTCAAATTAAGCAAGAAGTCTAGTCAGGATTCATTGCATATACTTATAAAATGACCCTTAGCAAAAAAAAAAGGATTCATTTTATACTGTTCAAAATGTAATTTCGCAGTAATTTTTACCACAGAATTTTACATACAAAACATAACATCACTTGAAAATGGACATGACACTGAAAAAAAAATGACAGACTTCTCCTATGATGCATATAGCCTATTTTCAATGTTGGATATTGTTCGTGGACAAAATGAACTAGTGAGAATGTTAAAGTATGTTTTAAGTGAGTTGGTTTTACTAAATGCCCACATTATCGAAATGCAAAATCAAAGAAACACCCACTTGCATTGTGCTATGAATTGCAAAATGCACTTATGTACAAAATCATGCTTAGCTAGAAACATTTGTGCAACCACCTAACAGCTACCTTAACATTCTAGCAATACCTAGCAACTGCCAGAACACCCTAGAAACCTCAAAGCAACATTAAAAACCTGAAAACCACTTAGAGCACTCTAACATCATGCAGTGACTCAGAAATCTTGTTTAGCTTTAAACTGTTACATAATCGACTGATTCATTGTTAGCATTAAACTGCATTTACCCATCCTACATGTCCACTACATGCTGTCTTTCAAGAAAAAAAAAAAAATAAATAAATAAATAAATAAAAAATCAATCAGACCATTTGCAAATGAAAGGGGGAAAAGGCAAGCTAAGGAACCTGTCTTATGTCATTGCAGGAGGTCAATCAATCAGACTGTGTGCCACAAGCCACCACAAGCAACAGCAGCCATGGTGAACCTCCCATCATTATAAACCAATCAACATCTTCCCACAAATAACAAGGACCTCTGATTACATCCTTACAGTCTTTCACACCCCACTGGGTCCTAGTGCTCAGTTAAAAAAAACAAATCCTATCTAAAATGGTTCCATGCCAGTGATCAGACTAACAACGAAAACAACTGCAATCAGTTTCATCAAGCAGAAAATACGTGGATGCACAAACTTGTCCCACACCATTTATGAATGGATTTTTGAAGGAAGTCGAACTATTATAAGTCATCAGACTTCCAGATTCACCGTTGCACGTCCGTATCCGGTTTCGTTAGGTTTCATGTTCCTGTTCACAAGAGTAATGAAAACAGCGTGAGCCCTGATGTCCGAATCGCGAACAAATGACTCTTATGAACTGGTTCCATTCAGATAGTGAGAAAGATTCATGAAACATCCTCTCACCAAGGATAAAAGCTATAACGGTTAATTCAACTATAACTGTAGGAGTCGAATACAGAAGTTCACAACACAGCTATTAACGCCAATGACACGGAGGAACCATATAGGTGAAATCACTTTCAGAACGATTTCTAACTGAAGAAAGATACAAACACTGACACCCAATCAGAATCCATCCTGCTTTAAAGAGCGCGAGCATTTAAAGCGGCAGACGACAAAACTGCAGCGTGCAAATCTAATAAACGGAACGTTATTTTACATCAGTGTGGACGCTATATTATTATCGTTATTAGGGGTTCAAGCACATAGCGCTGAAACACTATTGTAATTGTTAGAATGGACATGGATCAGCAATCTCCACATAAAACTGATTGTGCAGATTAAACCGTAAGTCGTAGAGACTTGAAACTTGGAGGGATGGTAGTACTCCCACTGCCTTCACTGTCACCGAGGCTCGCCCCAATCGGCTTGGCAGGGGTGCTACAGTGAACAAAAGTGCAAAATCGCTCATAAATCCTAATCCGTCAGTTGCAGGCTCAAGTGTCTTAAGTCGTTGGAATCCTTGGCTCATGTTGGACTAAATGGATGCCTCAGATTCGATCATGAGCTTGGTGAAATTTTAGGGTACTTTGAATTTTTTTGCAAAACCTACTTTTGCAAACTAGTCCTAGGTTTTTCGCCCCCGATCAGAACCAAACCAGTGCAGAAAGATTCTGGAGAGCGAACATCAGTAATTATCAAAAAAAGTCAAACTTTCGACTCACCGTTGCAAGGGGACGCCAAAATGTTCATATGGGGCGGGGCCACTTTTAGTAAAATACCTATAACTCCTGAACAGGGGTGCATTTCCCATACAATGACGTAACTCGCTGATTAACCTCCATAGTACGGAATCTAACTAGCTATTCACAACTGTTTCCTGAACACAGTCGCATCTCCGTCGTTTGAACCACATTAGTTCAACAATGTGGGGCCGTTGTTAATGACGTCACTGAGTAATTACTTCTGTTATTAACTGATTAAAGATCTCTAAAGTGCAGCTATATTGAACATGGCACCTGATGACAAATTTACTATTTTTTTGTTCCCGGTCATTTCGCTTTGTTTGATGTTTGATTAATCCCTCTTACGTCATACTCCGGGGACTCCGTCATACTCCATGCGGACTATTCAAAAATGGCGCTTACAGAGGAAGCTTACAAATACATAGATTAAAATGCATTTATATTTAGATCGAGTGAAAGATATTGACTGTACTGCATGTTAGCTTGCTTATTGTGCCCAAGAGCATAATTTATTGAGCCCATATGTCTTACCAACAAGGAACTATGTTTCTAACCACAGGTCGAGAGCTGTAGTTCTAACCATAAATTTGTGACGCTGTTTGCGAATGGTCGTTTGAACTATGGTTTCGGGAAACACCGAATCATTGAACTATGTTGGTAACGACGGAACTTGCGACCATAGTTGGCTAACAATGCTTTTGGGAAACGCACCCCAGAATGAGAAAACTCAGGACACTTATGCTCAATTTGATGTCGCAGGACAGAAATCGCGGAGTTTGGCCACTTGGTGGCGCTATAAGAGAGTCTTATCAACATGAAAATCGCTGTGCACGGTCTTGGTTCAAAGTGCCACAAGCATCTATAAGGTCATTTGCATATCTCAAAAAACATGGCTGCCATTGAAGTTTGAGCACCTGTTAGGCAAGGTTCGATCGGAACGAAATTCGGTGGGCGTGTTCGACTCACAGCCCCAAAGGTCTGTGAGAAATTTGACAGAAATCGGCCACTGGGGGACAATATAGTGTTTTTCAAGGGCGTAAGTGATTGTGTATTCCGTGTTTTTCGCACATACACGTGATATTCATATTATATGACAGAACTGCTCATTCTGGACAACTTTGCCTCTAGAACCACGGCTGTCAATCAAATTGTTTGTTAAATAATTGAGAAGATGTAAAAAACCTACTTTTGCGACCTAGTTGTAGGTTTTTCACTGTATCTGGAAAAAAACACTGCAGTACAATTCTCTGGAATCTCTAGGTCAATAATTATTAAAAAAATGTTGAAATTTACCCTTTGGGAAGCTATAACGGTGTTGTTTAGAAAAAGGGTGCCTCCGAATATACCCCAAATCCTATAAAGCCTAAAGGAAAACTCAAAACTTCACGAAACCTGGTGAGCACATGCGACAGGTGATTCTAAACAAGCATGCAAAGTTTTAAGGAGATCGGACCACAGCTGGTGCTATAACAGTCATAACTGTTAAAAAACATAATATTTCTATGGTAAATTATCTGGATTTAAAAAATGCTTTTTTAAAATCATTGATTTAGGTGGTTACAAGCTTGCTAAATAATGTCTTTTTTCATATGTGCTTAAATGCCTTAAAGCACTTGAACCCCGGAAATCACTGCTTGCAGCTAAATTTTTTGTCATTTGGGATTCGAAATGAAACAGTTACAGGCTATTTTAAGACCATTAGCGTGTGAAAAAATATATATTTATATTCACTGCATAGTTTTGTTGTAAAAAATCAGTGATGTTTTTAAAGGGACAAATTAACACTACCCCATGATTTACTCACTCTCAAGTCATCCTAGGTGTATAAGACTTCTTTCAGACGAATACAGTCAGAGTATAGTTAAAAATGTCCTGGCTCTTCCAAGCTTTATAATGGCTGTAAATGGGTGTTATTATTCAATTAAATATTATTAAATATGAAACCTGCATGTTCTGCAGTTTCGTTTACAACATACTGAGGGGCATGGTGTTTTCAGCCTCTGCCATCTCAATATATAAGTATATGAACAAATAAACAATCTTTATAAATTATTACCTAGTTACTTATGAGTTACTTCATGAGCATTTTACTGTTTCTTTTCAGAAAAACTATCGTCATATCATTTACAAACAGAAACTTAAAGGTCTTCACAGTAACCCGTCAAAATAAAAGTTTGGTTTAACTTGAAGAAACTGTGGCAAAAATATATTACGTAATGTACTGATACTACTACTACTAATAAAATTATTATTAAAACATTATTTTTTGAAATGAATATTTATTTACCAGAATTTATTTACCAGAAAAATGTAAACACAGAACACAGTATTTCTGAAAAAAATAAAATAATAATACATTATTTTTTTTATAAAATCAATTAATTAGACATGCTTTTGATTATTAAAATTTAATAATCATATAAAGTGCCCAACATGGCTCTGGGGGGTTAATAAAGTCCTCTTGAAATCGATGTGTTTTTGTATAAACTGTAATCTCTAGCTTCCCGCTAACTGTCGTATGCACTTTCACAATAGAACTGAATAATGACAGCCATTCACTGGTATTATAAAGCTTGGAAGAGCCAGGACATTTTTAAATATAACTCTAATTGTATTTGTCTGAAAGAAGA
This sequence comes from Cirrhinus mrigala, assembly GCA_036247105.1. Classification (NCBI taxonomy): domain Eukaryota; kingdom Metazoa; phylum Chordata; class Actinopteri; order Cypriniformes; family Cyprinidae; genus Cirrhinus; species Cirrhinus mrigala. Next base: position 32,500,255 of record CM070025.1, read on the forward strand.
AAGTCATAAACACCTAGGATGGCTTAAGGGTGAGTAAATCATGGGGTAATTTTCCATTTTTGGGTGAACTATCCCTTTAAAAATCATAAATGTGATTGGTCTCAGAAGCAACATTTTTTGTATTATATTATATTAAGATATATTATATTAATAAACTAAATGAAGCTATGAACTCAATGAACTGCAGTGGGGAACAACCACCTTTTTTAAGCAATTCTTTATTTGACCAAAGGAAAAAAAAAAAAAAAAAAATCATGTCTTGCCGCATAGCGACACCGCTCACATTTTCATCAAAAGAAGCACATCTTTGCCCTCTAATGCACCTTGTGTTCTTGGCACCCCTCCTTCATTTATCTTCCCACTCCCATCTTTAGTGTTATGAATGAAGCTTGCAAAGGGAGGGAACGGTCGTGTTTTGTGTGTGCAAAGAAAAGACTAGATAAACGCAGATTGGGGGATGGCTGGGGTGATGTCGTGAGAGATGGTTTAATTTTAGCAAACACGAAGTTCCCCCACCATTTATCCATCAGATCTATAAATAGCCACGTTCCAGGATGGCTCCCTCGATCCCGTCCACTCCCACGCAAACACACACACACACACACACACACACAAGTCACGGAGTCACAGAATCCAGCGAGGGACGGATGGAGAGGGGACGGCAGGGAGGGGGAGGGGAGGAGGTTGCTAGGAGACCACTGGCAGGCAGGTCACGTGACTGGAGATGACTGGCACTGGTATAGAATGCAGTCTCACGACGCACACACACCCGTCTCATACAGTTTTATATGGTGTAATTTCACAGCAAGAAGTATTAAAGCTATATTTCTCCTCAGTTTCACACAATCAGTGCATGACGTTATGGTTAGAACGAATGGGTCATTTTGCACTAGCTCAGGTGCATGCAAACAAGGATGGTGATATAAATATTTGGCCAGTTAAAAGCTAATACACATTGACAGTGTGAAGTTGAAAACACTAAACATGAACTCATCAGTGTTAAAACAATTAATTTTGCTGCACATCAGAGTAATGTAAAAGGGATATTCAGCAACAGGGTATGATTAAATTGCTGTTGATTGAATGGCTGCACTGTTTATAGACATGTAAACAATCACAAAGCTTCTGCTTGTTGGTATTTTAAGGCCATGACTTTAGCAGTTGATTAGACCATGCAACTAGACTGTATGTGGGTTGAATTATGTCATCTGTTTAGTTTTCACAGCACAGGAATCTAAAAATGACTTGATCTAAAAAATGCACTTTGACTTCTGCATTAAATATATTTCTGGAAATTTATCAGCTCACCTTTTGACTTGTTATGATAATATATTTCTATATATATATATATATATATATATATATTACATTTAATTTGGGATTCAAAATGTATATATTTTTTTTAATGAATAAGTGAATTCAATTAAGTTGGGACTCAAAATTCATTTGAAATGTCATGGGATTTGCCCAATTTGGGATAAATTAATCAAAAGTAGGTCAATATATTTAAATCAAAACTTGATATAGACTTCTGTGAATATTAAGCCGCAAAAATACTATTTAAATATGAATCCTGCATGTTCTGTGTGTCTGCGGTTTCGTTTATGACACATACTTTTCAGCCTCCGCTGCCTCAATATATGTGTACGTGAACAAATTTCTAGAACTGCTCTGAGAGTAAAAAGAAATGAGCATTTTACCATTTCTTTTGAGAAAAACTATCGTCATATCATATGCAAACAGAAACTTAAAGGTCTTCACAGCAACCCGTCAAAATAAAAGTTTGGTTTAACTTGAAGAAACTGTGACAGAAATATATTACTTAATGTACTACTATTAAATTATTATTAAAACATTATTTTTTTTAAGGAATATTTACCAGAAAAATTATTTACCAGAATTTATTTACCAGAAAAATGTAAATGCACACCACAGTATTTCTAAAATAAATAAATAATAAATTCATTCTTTATAAAATCAATGAATGAGATTATTTGTAATTTGACTATTAAAATTTAATAAGGGCCTTAAAAATGTCATTTTTGTTACGTTTTTAATAAATTGCTGTTGAATAGTGTAAGTTTCATGAATTCAATTAATCCGACATGCTTTATGATTCATATTTTTTCATTTAACCATTAAAACAGAGTCTAGAAAAAAAAAAAAAAAAAAAAAAAAAACAGAATCAAGAAATATTTAAATGGAAAAAGTGGAATTAGGGAAAAAATAAAATGGAATTTAGGATAAATAAAACAGGTATCATAGGTCCTTAAAAATGCTATTTTTGTGACATTTTTAATGAATTGCTGTTAAATTGTGTATGTTTAATTATTTAATTTAATCAGACGTGCTTTCTGATTAATATTTTTTAATTTAATCATTAAAACGGAGCCTAGAAAAATTAAAACAAAAAAACAGAATCAAGAAATATTTAAATGGAAAAAGTGGAGTTAGGGAACAAATAAAATGGAATTTAGGATAAATAAAACAGATATCATAGGTCCTTAAAAATGCAATTTTTGTGACAATTTTAATAAATTGCTCTTAAATTGTGTATGTTCCATGATTTCAATTAATCAGACATGCTTTTTGATTAATATGTTTTAATTTAACCATTAAAACAGAGTCTAGAAAAATTAAAACAGAAAAAAACGTAATCAAGAAAAATCAAAACAGAAAAAATGGAATTAGGAAAAAAATAAAGTGAAGTTTGGGAAAACAATATAATGGATTTCATAGGTATTTAAAATTTTTATTTTTGTTACGTTTTTAATAAACTGCTGTTAAATTGTGTATGTTTCATGATTTCAATTAATCAGACATGATTTTCGATTAATATTTTTTAATTTAATCTTTTTTTTTTTTTTTTTACATTTTTAATAAATTGCGTAATTTGGAAAAAATAAAACGGATTTCATAGGTCCTTAAAAAAAAGTAAAGACTCATTTTTGTTACATTTTTGATAAATTGCTGTAAATTGTGTACTTTCATGTACTTTTCAATTACTCAGACATGCTTTCTGATTAATAGTTTTTTATTTACCATTGAAACATTTAAATTTTTTAATATAAAAAATGAAATCAGAAAAAAATCTGAATCAATAAAAATGAAAACGGAAAAACTGAATTAAAACTGAAAAAATAAAACACAATTTGAGAAAAAAAAATAAAACGGTTTTCATAGGGCCCTATAAATTCTAATCAGTTTCTCAATATATTTTTAAAAACTCCTTTGAAATTATTTATTGTGAAAAGCGCAATAGAAATAAATTTGTATTCATGTTTAGATACCTAACATTGCTCCAACAGTGGGTAGAAGACACCTAAAAATACAACCCCATCATTTTCTAGACAATATTTCATACTTTGAATTGGCTTCAGTACACTATGAATCTAATATATACTATGAGAATAAAAATTCAAGAATATTAAACAAATCCATAAACAATTATGCATTTATCCAAATGAGGTCCCCACTATTGTTTCAGAAAGCAACTCTACCAATCTAACTTACATCAGGCCTTCATGCAACACTTATAGCTTTAAATCCAGCACTGTCAGGTAACAGAAAAACATTTTTTTGCATCCACATTATTCAGAAGCACAGGAGGAACGAGACAGAGATTGAGTGCAAGAGATATGCGGTGATGCTTGCTGCTAAATATACCAGAAAGTCAGTGCTCACGCCTCCCTGAGCATTCACCTTGAGCTCAGCAGCCCACCACCACCATTGGAGGAGAATCCAGGACACCTCTCGCTCTCATTGGCCATGAGGGGCCAGCCTGTTGCTGGGCTGTTTCCATGGAGATGGCTTATCGAAGGTGTCGCTGCAGCCGCCACTGGGGAAATAGATGGGGGCAAAGATGGTTAATGAGAAAAGGTGAGGATTGCGTGTGTGTGAAAGAGAGAGAGAGAGACGAAATGGATTGAGGGTAATGATGCAACAAAAAGATGGATGAATAAAGAAACAGGTTGGTTACGTGTGGCTGCTGGTGAATGTGCATGAATCACATTAACATGTATGCATTAACTTTAAAAGGCTGATGTTTCAAGACGAGGAAAAGCAGGTGGAAGGCTTAGAATGAATATCCTCCAGCAGACCTGAGGCGTTCTGATGTTTAAAAATTGAACAAAATATCTGATCAATAAGCCAAATCCCTCTATATTTTAGCACCCACTGCTGTTGTTGCATAAAGAAATGCACTGTAGTGAACTGACAAAAAGTAAACATGAGGTTTTGACTGAGAGAACTAGTTAGAAAGGGCAGCAGGTGAAATTCAATCACACTAAACTTCACACTTAATAGATAGTTCACCCAAAAATAAAACTTTACACCATCGCCTCTGGCCAAAATACTATAATCCTTAATAAAGCTTCCTCCAGCGAAAATCACACATCAAAATCCACCAAAATATGTTTGAACTGTTGTTTACAGACAGTAAACAAGACTTGATCTGTGCATATTTTTCACGGTATAAAACAATATTATAGATAAAGCACTCTATTTTAGTTCCAACTTCCAACTATTTTAATGATTTGAAGTTCCTAAAAACTAAAACTTCTTAATAATGGATTTGTTTTTTACAATTACACAGCTTTTCGCTTAGCAAGATGTTAATTAATGGACTGGAGCTGTGTGGATTACTTGTGGATTATTGTGATGGTTTTATCCCATGAAGAAACAAACTCATCTACATGTTGGATGGCCTGAGCGTGAGTAAATTTTTGTTTTTGGGTGAACTGTTTCTTTAATAATCTGCTTATAGTTCATAAAAAGAATCTGCTGAGAGGCTGATAAAGTAATCCTACAGCAAAAAATGGAAACTGAGAAAAACAATGAGAAATGTAGTGAGGTTATGCTCAAAACAAATTAAAAAAAGTTTTAAATTTTGCTTTTCTGAACATTAAACATTTTTGCTTGCCCTGCCAACATTTTTATCGACCAAAAAAGCCACAAATGTGATAAATAAATTTAAAAAAAGTAAAACAATTTTAGCAGCATCTTTTTATATGATTAAATTTTGCATTTGCTTGACAAAAAGGCTACAATGCCACATATTTATAAACACTTTCACTGGAAAATCATGGCATACAGTACAAAACATCACTGATTTGTGAATAATTTGTACTCAAATATGTCCACCAGCTGCATAAAGTTACCTTGGTCTATTAGCACAATTCAATAACAATGTTCAAATGTAATAATAATAATAATTAATAATAAATAATGAATAATAATAATAACAACTATAATAATAATAATAAAAACACATACACTGCTGTTCAAAACCTTTGGATCAGTAAGATTTTTAATATTTTTTAAAATAAGTCTTTTCTGCTTATTAAGACTGTGTTTATTTGATGATTAAAAATGCAGAAAAAAACACCAATATTGTGAAAAATTACTGCAATTTAAAACAGTGGTTTTTTATTTTAATATACCTTCAAAAAAAAACAAAAACCAAAAAAATTATATATATATATAAAATATACACTACACATACACATACACACACACACACACACACACACACACATATATATATATATATATATAGATAGATAGATAGATAGATATAGATAGATATAGATAGATATAGATATAGATATAGATATAGATAGAGTCCAGACGCAAAACCAGCTAAATCCAGACGTCTTTCTGTAAAAAATGGATTTTTATCAGGCTCAGATGTATAGGTTTCTATGTAAGTACCGGTACTTCTGACCTTGGGCTTGGGCTGAGGCTGGTATCTTAGCGAGTTTGAAGAAAAAGTATTTGATGGACGTATAATATGTGTCAAGAGCATTTACTCAGTATCATCTCATTTTTGACCAAGATGTAAAGATATAAAAAGAGTTCATCCTTTAGCAAGGATGTGTCAAACTGATAAAAAGTCATAGTAAATACTTTTATTGTTAGAAAATATTTATATTTTAAACAAATGCTGTTCTTTTTAACTTCCTGAAAAAGGTATTACAGGTTCCAAAAAAATATTAAGCACCACAACTGTTTCCAACATTGATTATAAATCAGCATATCAGAATGACTTCTAAAGGACCGTGACTGGAGTAATGGATGTTGAAAATTCAGCTTTGTGTCACCAAAATATATTATATTTTAAAGTATATTAAAATAGAAAACTGTTTTAAAATTTGCAATTTTAAATTGCAATAATATTTCATAATATTACTTTTTTTCTGCATATTTGATCAAATAAATGGAACTTTTATGAGCATGAGCAATATTAAAAATCTTACTGATCCCAAACTTTTGAACAACAGTGTATAAAGATGTACTGATTGCACAGTTGACATATCTGTGATTTGGCTTAAAAAGCTCTCAACAATGGCACTGCATCATCAGGCCTTTCTGTGATATTCTCGAAAGACTTTATATTATTTAATTTTGCATAATATATTTGAATTTTTGTGCCTTGGTTTATGAAATATTAAAAAATAATAAAAGACATTTAAAATAGTAAAAGTCATTTTCCTAGAGTATAAAATAATTCTAATACTTTTTTTTTTTTTTTTTTTTTTTGCAGTGCTTTGATCACATTATGGTTGTATTTGGAAAGAAAAAAAAATGTTGTATACTAAGTATTTAGGATGCCACTGAACAAATGAGAATAAGAAGCTTCAAACTAATATGACTAGACTTTTTCCAGTCATTCTTTTTCTAGTCATCATGTGTATCTGTGTTCTGTAGCAGGTGCTAGTTTAGATGTTGGGGGCTCAATATCAACAGAATGTGACTAGAAAAATCCAATCGAATCATTCAGCTGATGTTTGTACAGCCTCCGTTATCCTCATTAGTGTCCACTGACCTTCAAATGCATTTCCTATATCAATCATTCCCAGCGATACTGAGGGATTCGCCATGGAGACCAGCCTCTACTCATGCAGCACTGAAGCACGTAATTAACTGTGATCAGACCCAGTGGCTTTAATAATCTGAGATGTGTTGAGCAACACCATTCTGATTCATTAAAAATCTAAGGATGACTGTAATCACTTCATTTACTGGGAGTAGCATTTGATCTTAGGGGTCTTAAGGGTTTATCTGTAACGTATGTGATTAAAATGACATTAGTCAGTCTTTAGCCAATAATTATTTTATTAATTTGAGAAAGTATCACTTTTATGAATTATTAACCTAACATCAACTGAGCACATATCCTCATTTCGTTGCAGTATTTGACAAAATACTTTTGAGAAGCTCTGCATTGTCGTTTGATGTGCTATATTACTAAAACTACTTAAAAACAGCATTTTGTTAATTATTTTAGATTTCTTATACAGTGTTTATAACCTCATACTAATTTTACTAACCAGTTACAGTAGCTAAAATATGCAGAATATATGTTTTATATTTTTCATACTTTATATTCATTTTAGATTTAAAATATATTTATTTTAACAGAATTTACAATATGGTGAAAGTATTTAAAATTGCACATTAAAAATATATAAGATAGGCCTATTAGGTTCACTGAATGCACACTATGAGATTTGAGACACTTACAAAGGTTTTACAATATTTTCATAGTACAATGACCTATTTTAACTCAAATGATAAAGGAAAATTTAATTTCTTATGATACAAGACCAACATACTTGTCCCATATTGTAATGCACAACACAAACACAAATGACAGAGACAGAGAAGACACCAAATCCAGTGCAAATCTCTAATTTAATTATGAATTCACTGGAGACTCTGAAGCAGCCTCAGCTGTCTCTCATCCCAATGAATCTGAACGTTGAGCTAAATGACACGGATTGATTTTGAATGGACAGAGACAATTCGATTTACTTAAAGCAAAGCCAATAAAACTGAAGCAACGAAATCCTCATATTTACAAGCGTAGACATTAATAATAAAGCAGATGAATGACCTTGACAGTCCGTTCCAGGAAGAGGCCTCCGAAAAACGAATAAATTATTCGAGAATGAAGTGTTGCACAGATTGTGCCCACTTCCGTAGCGGTTCATGTGATGAACTGCGCCCTCTGCTGTTTTTGAAGGATAATACACTGTTCTGATAATCTGTAATGCAATTCACTTTGCGCTGCAACGTCTTATTAGCCAACGATTTTTTAGATATATGTGATAAATATATTAACTGAAACAAATGTTGATTATAAATCCTGTTATACACAACTGAAAACGCTACTTAAAACGAGTTTACCGTCAAGAGATGTGGCGACATCTCGTGGTCGAATGACAATATAAAATCACCTCAAATCGGTGCATTATCGAGTTATCTTACAAGCCAACAGAATTTCCAGTTTAAATGGTAGATAAGGAAGGAACGCAACTTAAAAGGAGCCACAAAATAAGAAACAGACATATTAAGTAAATAAACCTAAGTCTACGCCATTATTTTGACAGATGAAAACGCCCTGCTGAAAAAAACAAACAAACAAACAAACAAAAACAAACAAAAAAACAATAGAACCATTACAGAAAATTCTAATGGTTTCCACTACAAATACCATTACAAACATTACAAACCATCAACTTTTAACCATTAAAACCATTTTAAAATGGTTTTCTGTAGTGTTTGGGAGATATTCCATCAGCCCTGTTGAAAAAAACAGCATATGCTGGTAGGTAGATTTTGATGCTGGTTTAAGCTAGTCCTTAGGTGGTTTATGCTGGCCCTTAGCTGGTTTATGCTGGTCCTTGACCAGCAACATGACCAGCTAAGGACCAGCATAAACCAGCATCAAAACCTATCTACCAGCCAGTGATGGAGTACTCGAGTCCGACTCGAGTCACTATTCTTTGGACTCGAGTCCGACTCGAGAATCCACTCTCTGGACTTGTGACTCGACTTGGACTCGCGGATTGATGACTCGTACTTGGACTCGGACTCGAGGATATATACAATCGGACTTGAGCATTCATCACTTTGTTTTTGACTAAATATGTTATAAAAAAATTATATAAGGTGTTACACTTTTCCTGTTTCGTGCCCAAGACCGGCCGCGATCTCCCTTCACAGACACTGCTACCTCTCGCTCTCTTTGCTTGACAACACACTCACTGACGTCACTCACTTTTACGCTCGTGCAATGCATGATGCATGATTCGCGGGCTAAATGTTCACATTTGTAAAATGCAGAAAGACGTGCCCCGGATCGTGAAGTTCGCCTACGCGAATTTTGCTTCTAATGCTGGAAAGAGCAGCGCTAAATGTTGTGTGTGTAATCGCACAATTGAGGAAAAGACTGGGACAACCTCAAACTTTAACAGACACCTGTCACGGATGCACCCAGAAAAATAAGTAAAAAGCTTTCCATTGCCTAACGTTAGCTTTTTTCAAAAAAATATTATTGACTAATGCATATATGATAACAAACAGAAGAAGCTAGGGTTAATGTATGTCTGGTTCAGATTACAGCATTTTTTTGTCTGTTGATAACTTAACGTTACTAGTCACTGTGCCAGATCAGACTTTTGCGATATTTGTCTGTTGCGATAGTCACTGTGTCAGATTAAACAGTCTCTCTCTCTCTCTCTGCATATCGTATTGATTTTTACGTTTTAAGTATCTTTAAAATACAGTGTCCTGTAAAATGCAGGTTTCTTTTTTTCGCTGAGTGTATTTCTGTAATACACAGGGTTCGTACGGTCATGAAAAACCTGGAAAAGTCATGGAATTTTAAAATGGCAATTTCCAGGCCTGGAAAAGTTTTGGAAAATTAAATTAACCCACAAAGTATTGGAAAAGTCATGGAAATTTGTTTCACCATCTCTGTATATTAGAATATTGCTAATTGCTAGGCACTCTCAGACTCGAATACGGGACTCGAGACTCGACTCGGACTCGAACACTGGGGACTTGAGACTCGACTCGGACTCGAACTCTGGTAATGGTGACTCGACTTGGACTCGACTCGGACTCTTCTTTGGTGACTCGGACTTGGACTCGGACTCGAACACTGGGACTCGAGACTCGACTCGGACTCGACAGTTGGTGACTCGACTACAACACTGCTACCAGCATATGCTGTTTTTTTCAACAGGGAGGTTTTATTGGTTTTAACAAGCAACCAATGGAAGGTGACCAATTACCAGTAGAGACCAACATGGTCCATTACAGTTTCCGTTAAAACCAACCAATACAAGTCCCATTATAACCAGTAAAACCATTACAAATTTTGTAATGGTGTCTATTGTTTTTTTCAGCAGGGTGATCTGTGAGGTATAGAAGCAGTGCGTTCAATGGATTGTACTGTTTGTTAACAACATTTTGATTGCTCAGCTGACTAAATATCTTTCTGAGAGAAACTAAAAGTAGACAAAAACTTAATAAAACTGTTATAGAACCTTGATACAGCACGTGCCATTATAAAGACTGCAAGTCTAATTGCTCCCTTACGAAAATTAACCCAGGTTTTACAATAGTAAAAGTGTTGTAACCATGTTGTAACCAGCATTGCCCTGCTAAAAAAAAAACAGCCTAGGCTGGTTGGCTGGTCTAAGCTGGAAGTAGCTGGTTTTAGCTGGTTGTTCCAGCTGATCTCCCAGCCTGACCAGCTAAGACCAGCCTGGCCAGCCAAGGAAGTGGCCAAAAACCCTCTAAAACCAGCCTGCTGACCAGCTATGACCAGCTAAGACCAGCCTGGATAACCAGCTAAAACCAGCCAACCAGCTTAGGCTGGTTTTAGCTATTTTTTTCAGCAGGGTGATTACCATTTGTATGATCACAGTTCTGGTTAAACTTTGGTTAGTGTAGCAAAACCATGCTGGTTAATTTGTAGTTACCATGATTTAACTAGGCTATAGTAATGAAGGTTTTTTATTTTATTTGTAGTAAAACCATGGTTCATTTTCGTAAGGGCTCTTACCCTCGTTTTCATCCTAACCTGATTAAAGTATGTTGTGACTAGTTCTATTTGCCGCATTTAATCCTCACCTGTTTGATTAACAATTACTGTCGTTAAAAGGTCTGCATGCCATGTAATCACCAACTAACAAAATCCTAAATTAATCCAACCATTATAGTTGTCATCAAAATACCATACCCTGTTAGAAAATCCAACTTCAGCTACACTCTAAAATGCTGGGTTATTTTTTTTAACCCAAAAGCTGGGTTCAGCCAGTTGGGTCATTTTATTGGGTTGTTTTTAATATTTTTACCCAGATGCTGGGTAGTTTTTCTGTAAATAAGTCCCTAGGTAATTTTTAATGCTGGGTTAAGCCCGTCTCTGATGAAACAACCCAGCTGCTGAGTTACAGTAAGAGCGCAGGCTTTTTGAGTCCTCTGCTGGAGAGAGCGGTTCTCAGCACCCCGATTTGGTGTACTTCTTAAGTGAAATAAAGGTCTGTATACGTTTTATTTCATTTATAATGTCTTTACTGTGTTATAAATTGTATTAATTTACATAACGCAACAGAAGAACGAGATGTCAGTCAGCTGCGTCACTTTGCATGATGGAATAAATGGATTGTATTCGTTATAGTACTGAGTTTAATTTAATTTGATGTTAAAATGTTCTCTAATATTAGTACTGTTTGTTTATGGGCAGGTTTTGGAGTCAGTCACGGCATCTTTCAGCTTTGAGTGAACAGAGCGAACAACAGCCCTTCACCCACTCAGATTTCGGCGACATACCAGCATGAGAATGGTAAAAACCGATTACAGAGAACGGTTGAATACACTAAAATTAAAATGCTACTCTTAAATGTTAAAATGTTTTATGTCTAAAATGCTTGTTAAATGAGTTAAAATGTATGTAATATTGCAAATAAAGTCAATTTGTCTTGTATTTTGTCCATGTGTTCTTGCTTAGTAAGTGTTCATCTTTTGATTATTGCTGTTGCCTCTAGTAATTCTGTGTGTTTTTTAGAGTTCCAGTCCATTTTAAGCCAGTAATATAATAATTTTTTAATAGTTGACTTTAATTAAAAAAAAATAATAAAAAAAAACAGCATGTTTGGTAAAAACATTTAACCCAACCAGCTGGGTCAAAATAACCCAGCATGTGTTCGGTCCAATATTTACCCAGCGCTGGGTTGCCAAATAACCCAAGTTGTTTTTTTTTTGTTTTTTTAGAGTGTACTAGCTGTGCTTTGAATGGTAGCTGGTTGCTAGCATGTCACTAGGTGGTGCAGGGTTTTCCCACGGAATTGTGCTAATTTAATACTGTTACGGCGGGTTGTTTTTCATGTCCGGGAGTTAATGCAACCTCAATAACGTGATATTTAGCCCCTGGAATGTGACTTTTACCAGGGGAACCCTGCTTAAAACTGTGATTGGGCTAGTTTTGAGCTATTTTTCAGTAGCAATTGGACAGGTTTTGTTGGCAACCTGGCAACCCTGAAATGGCAACAAACCAGCAACCAGGTCAGAGGTTATATGATCCTAAGTGGTCAAGCAGGCTTTTGGACTGTGGTGGTGGGCAACTGAGCTAATGATCATCTTGCACTAGCTAATGAACAGCTTAGGTAAACAAGCTATGTTTCAAAACACAATAACTGCTGTAACTACATAATTTTTGACATTTTCTACATAATCAGACAGCTTTATAGTATGTGCCTATATATATATATATATATATATATATATTTCCCTATATTAAAAAAGTAGCTAATAATATGAGATCAAATGAATATAATGCCCTACCAACTGCACCATTGTTTTTATTTTATCTAATATATTCTAATATTTATTTAATTATGTAATTGCCATTTTTATTTTAGCCTCATTTTCTGCTTTAAAAGTTTCTTTGTTTTCTGCTAGCAGTGAACTTTCTGATGTGGTTTAAACCCATTGTAACATCTGGTAATAGTTATGTAACACTAACTGGTGCAACATGCTGTAATACAATACTTCCATGGGTGAAATTCCCAAGTTGCTGCTGTGTAATATTTCTCTCCCCCACACAGGCACTGGCATATCCAAATTCTTGTTTCTATTTTTTCCCCCGACTTGTGTAACCCATTTTCATTGCTTTTCCAAACAGATGTCATTTGATGTCTTTTGGCCATAACGACAGAGAATACACTGATTGCATGAATAGTCCTTCCGCTGTGACCTAGAGGTTATGTGCTCTGCTCAAGGGCACAATGGTGATAAAACAGGAATGTGATCTTAACTCAACAGTTTCTAGGACACCCACACTGGGATTGAAACTTGCATTTCTTGTGCTGGCAGCCATAGTACTTAACTATTACACCACCTAAACTTTCCTCAAAGAGCTCAATACTTAGCTTTTTTAATAATTGTACATTTTCCCCTTAAGTCCACTTAGAAAGTTAGTCTAGTTTTTTTATGTGCCCATTCAGTTTTATATGTGCCATTTTAGTTTGTAATTCTCTGAAATTCAAGTACACTAAAAGTTTGGGTTGGTACGATTTTTTGTCTTTTATGCTTACCAAGACTGCATTTGCTTCACTAAAAATACAGTAAAATTAGTAATATTGTGAAATATTATTTCAATTTAAAATAACTGCTTGCTATGTGAATATTGTTAAAGGGGTGCTATTATGCTTTTTCACTTTTTGAATTTTAGTCAGTGTGGTGTGTATCTTGGGCATAAAAAAGATCTACAAAGTTACAAATCTCAAAGTCCACTCCAAAGGGAGATATTTCGTTTTAAAAAAAATCTCTTTCCAAGAACTACAACGAACGGCTCCTTTGGAGCGTTTTCCGCGTGCAATGATGTCACAACGCGGTCCATTAGAATATCATTAAATTATGCCTACGGAAATTCGAACTGTTGGAGGGCGGTTAGGGACGAGGTGGGGGATTAGCCTAACTTTAGCGATGCAGTGTGGAGAGCCGCTTAAACGAGCCGCAGCGCGGCGGGTATAAACACAAGCATTGACTAGAGCGGCCGCTTCAAGCCGTAAAGCCCCTTTCACACGGGACGCGGCAGTCGCGAGGGTCCAGTTCATTTTCAGTGGGAGACATGCCGAAAGCGGCAAACCTCGGGCTGTTTCGCTGGCGGCGCGGAGGCGGAGCACAAGCGGTGCCGGTGCACCCAAAATCCCGCCACTTCCACGAGCACGGCGCTTCGCGGCAGGCGCCGCCAAAGATAAAAATATTTTATTTTTTTGTGAGTAGCAGTGGTAGCCGTGTCGGCTTTAAACAATCAGTGAACAGATTAATAACAACCAATCATATAACATTTAACTGAACTTATAACGGACAGTTGAAAATGGAGGAGAAGACTGTTTTTTTTTATGCTCTTAAGGCAATTCTTCAAAAAAACAAAAAAACAACAACAAAAAAAAACCTCCACTTGTGCCAAACGGAAAAAAAATAATAATGACAGGATGACACAAACACAAATTTCAGTTATGTTTTATTTAGTTTTTAATAAATACAAATGTGACCTTGACAGTTGTAACTATGGCAACATCCGCCCGAGACCACGTGGCGAACACCTCTTTAACGGCACAAAAAACCGCTTCCACTACAAGAGAAGGCGGCAGCGGCGCGCCGATTTCACCACTTGCCGGGGGCTCTCCTGTAGCGAATCGATGCGTTTTTGTAAGAAAAATATCCATATTTAAAATGTAAGATTCACTATTAATCTAGTTTGCGCTAACTGCTTTGACTAATGGGGCGTGGCAGTACCGAAACACCGTCTAAGCTGTTCGCCAATCGCAACGCAGTGGGACAGCTAACCAATCACAACACATTTCCTTTTTTCGGAAGGCTGGCCTTAATTAAACCCGGAACTAATTGAGCCATTAGTGCCAGGCTGGGGAGAAAGGCATTGTAATAATGTAAATTATGTGAAAAATAATGCGTTTTTCGAACCACCAAGCATGAGAGCATGTTTTAGTACACCCCCAAAACAAAATCAAGACTTTGAAAAAGAGCATAATAGGACTCCTTTAAAATGTCATTTATTCCAGTGATGCAAAGCTGAATTTTCAGCATCATTACTCCAGTCTTCAGTGTCACATGATTCTTCAGAAATCATTCTAATATGCTGATTTGCTGCTCAAGAAACATCTTATTATCAATGTTGAAAATAGTTGTGCTGCTTAATATTTTTGTAACTTCAAATGTTTTTACTGTCACTTTCGTATAAAAGTATTATTTATTTATCTTCCTTAAAATAGGAAGGGCCCTGTGTGCCACAGAGGTAGGGGTGCGCGGGGAACAAACTAACTAATTAATTGTAACGCACGTGGTTTAAATATTTCCACACAAGCTAGCGTAACCAAATTTAAGGTATTTACTTGTTGCCATAGCAACACTATACAGAGAAAAAAAGTGCATCAAAATTCAAAAGCCCTTTGATGATACCGCTGAATATTTATTTTACCATAGTAAAAGAACATTTCTGGCTGAAGTAAATTTTTCTTCTCAGTTTTTAGTATTCATTTAAAATGAGACAAATCTGCTACTATTTTAATCGCCAATCTGTTATTTATCAGTTTAGATTTATTAATGCTTGGCAAGTCAGCAGAAGACACAAACCACTTTTATATTCCAGTCGCGCTGATGGGGAACGTTGTAACACTGCATTACAATCTGCCCTGCTATATTAAACTATGCTATTCTATGACATTAGCCATGTAATTTTCACTATTTACTTTTATGGATTTTAAAAAGAAACCACAAGAGACAGGTAAACAAAGACTGACAATTGATGTTTAATGTTGAGAAATGATATGAGAGCTGTGTTTGGAGGGAGAGGAGTGTTTTTTTTTTGAATGTCTGAATGTGTTTCATCTATTTGCGCACATTGTTTTGAACTATACTGTATAGCTTTGTTTTGCGATCAGGGCCGTCCCACGCATGGTTGCAATGTGCTCATTGTGAAGCTCAAAATTAGATTTTTTTTTTAATTCTTAAAAAAAGTCCATTATTTTATTTGATAAAGTTAATCATTTTATTTTATTGACAAAATATATTAGTTTGTCTTGTATATTTTTTTCATTCGATCAGATAACATTTTAAGCTGTCATATGGTCATGTTGGAACGTGGCCCTCACATGTTACAATGTACCCTACCTAGGGGGGAATGTTGTCACTTCTCATTTCCTTTCTTTTGAGGTAAATAACGAAAAACGTATACACTGTAATTATGAAACAAAGCGACATTTGTACAAGAAATTAACGTGGATAAAAAATTATACTCTGAACCCCATGTGGATTTACACAAACTGAGAAATTCAAAAAGTGTTAGGTTGTGCCCCACGCTCCCCTACTATATCTCAATCAGGTAATAAAACACCATAAAAATGGATGGATAATGGATAAATATTCATTTTCCCCAAGGCATCTTGGAAATGGGTTCTCGCACATATTCATTCACATCCATGACTTGAATTAAACGCAGCATTTTGCTTATGAACATCTGCACCCACACGGAAAGTGCCACAAATAACTTTGCACACAGCTTCTGGTTTTTGCTTGTGGTAGGAGGCCCATTATCACTAACTGATTGCAGATATTTCTCACAGCTGGGTTGTTTTTAATGAAGGACTGGCTTTGCGGTCTGATGCAATATTTTGTTACCGCATGTGGCCTACATTATGTTGGATAAAACATCTGGGAAATGACATTTACATATGTTGAAAACTATCAGCTAAAGTAAAGAGAAAAAAGCTCACTATTTCAGTAGTAAGCACACTGTGTTGTCAACACAACAATTGTTCCAGTTACTTCTAAACTCTAACTTACTTCCCAGAATGCACCATAACATCATTGCGCACTGGTTGCTTGCTATATTCGCTGTCATTATGTCTTCTTCAGTCATTATAAATGAAGAACGAGGGCATACTTCATAATGCCGCTGTACTTTTTAAACAGCTATAATGAAGACACGCAAGAAACAAATCAAATGACACCAGAAGGATATTAGTCATGCCCTGTGTCACACAGCGAAGCTTTTGATAAATACCAGCTACATTTTAATGTGCGACCTTATAATTGTGTCGCATCAGTAATTGAATCATCAGTTTCCCAATGTTTTGTAAATCAAGACCTTTGTTAGTGCCCGAATTCATGTTTAAATTACACAAGGGAGACAAATGAGACATGGCCTGTGTTCGGAATGAAATACTAGTATACTATTTACGTCATTAGAATAACCAAACGTCCTCTTTTTCTTAAACAGTAGTCAAAACCTAGACATTTTAGACAATTTCTGAAATCTCAGCCAGGACATGTACGGGAAAAAGAGGACGTACGGCCACCCTGACTACTATTTATTACAAATATGCAATGTTTTGGTCACTAGTATCCTACATTGGTATGACCTCACTATATTGCATTATTTACACTATACTGTATACAAATGTCTGAATTTTTGGCAGTCTGCTAAAATAATCAAGAAGATTTATATACTATGAAAGAAATCATTAATATTTTATATTTGCTTTCATTTTTCATTTTCAGTATTAATTTTTTTCATTTCATTTTTTTTTAAAGTTACCTTTTGTTGTATTTTTAAATACTTATTTTTTTTATTCAATTTTAGTTTTAGTAATTTTAGTACTTAAACATTTAATTTTTAGTCGCCAATTCAAATTTCATTATTTTAATTAATTTTAATAATTTAATTAATAAATAGTATCTTATATTGCTATGACCTCATATTAATTTAACAAGTGCCATGTCAGAAATATACTGTGTGATTATTTATACAAATGTCTGATTTTTTTGCAGTCCGCTAAAATAATCAAAAAGGTTAGATTTATACATTATGATAGTATGCACTAATATTTTAAACAGGCTTAATTTTTATATTTTCAGTTTTAATTTTTAGTCATTTTGTATGTTTCATCATATTTTTTTGTTACATTTTTAAAAACCTATAGCTTAATTTATTTCAGTTTTACATTTAGTATTTTTAGTACTTACACTTGTTTAATTTTTAGATAATTTTTTTTTTACATTTTATTATGTAATTAAGTAATTTTATTTATTTATCAAATGTATCATCTCAGAAATATACTGTGTGGTTATTAATACAAATGTCTGATTTTTTTGCAGTCCGCTAAAATAATCAAAAAGGTTATATTTATACATTATGATAGTATGCATTAATATTTTAAACTGGCTTAATTTTTATATTTTCAGTTTTAATTTTTAGTCATTTTGTACGTTTCATCATATTTTTTAGTTACATTTTTAAAAACCTAGCTTAATTTATTTCAATTTTACTTTTAGTATTTTTAGTACTTACACTTGTTTAATTTTTAGATCATTTTTTTTTTTTTTTTTACATTTTATTATGTAATTAAGTAATTTTATTTATTTAATTTATCAAAAGGATCATCTCAGAAATATACTGTGTGGTTATTTATACAAATGTCTGATTTTTTTGCAGTCCGCTAAAATAATCAAAAAGGTTATATTTATACATTATGATAGTATGCATTAATATTTTAAACTGGCTTAATTTTTGTATTTTCAGTTTTAATTTTTAGTCATTTTGTACGTTTCATCACATTTTTAGTTACATTTTTAAAAACCTAGCTTAATTTATTTCAATTTTACTTTTAGTATTTTTAGTACTTAAACTTGTTTAATTTTTAGATAATTTTTTTTTTACATTTTATTATGTAATTAATTAATTTTATTTATTTAATTTATCAAATGTATCATCTCAGAAATATACTGTGTGGTTATTTATACAAATGTCTGATTTTTTTGCAATCCGCTAAAATAATCAAAAAGGTTATATTTATACATTATGATAGTATGCATTAATATTTTAAACAGGCTTAATTTTTATATTTTCAGTTTTAATTTTTAGTCATTTTGTACATTTCATCATATTTTTTAGTTACATTTTTAAAAACCTAGCTTAAATTATTTCAATTTTACTTTTAGTATTTTTAGTACTTAAACTTGTTTAATTTTTAGATAATTTTTTTTTACATTTTATTATGTGATTAATTAATTTTATTTATTTAATTTATCAAATGCATCATCTCAGAAATATAGTGTGTGGTTATTTATACAAATGTCTGAATTTTTTTCAGTCCACTAAAATAATCAAAAAGGCTGTATTTATACACTATGATAGTATTCATTAATATTTAAATTAGCTTTATTTTTATATTTTCATTATATTTTAAATACATTTTTAAAATAAAATAATTAAAAAGGTTGTTTATATACTATGATACAGTATATAAATGAATTAGTACTTATTAATATTTTACATTAGCTTTTATGTTTACATTTTCAGTTTTCATTTTTTAAGTTTTAGTAATTATGTATGTTTTCATCATTTTTATTAGTTGTTTTTGTTAATACTTAGCTTATTTTATTTATTGAAATTTTCGTTTCAGTACTTAAACCCATTGAATTTTTAGTTTCCAAGGCTAATTTTATTTAATTAATTTTATTTAATTTATTAATACAGTCCACTAAAATAATCAAGAATGTTATTTATATACTATGATAGTATTTATTAATATTTTAGATTAGCATTTATTTAAGTTATTAAGTTTCAGTTGGTAATGTTTTATGTGTTTTCATCATTTTTATCAGTTGCATTTTAAATACTTGGCTGTAATTTATTTTTTTATTTCAGTTTTTAGTAATTTTAGCACTTAAACTCAAACATTTCAATTTAGTTGCCAAAGCAAACTGTATTTATTTTTTAAAATGTAATTCTTAAGTTTTTCATATAACATTTATATTTTATGTCAGCTTTACTTTAAATAACAAATTTTTTTAAATACACTGATTTATTTTTTTTTTTTTTTTTTTTTTGCAAATAATAGAAGTTGTACATAAAACGGATTATTGTAGTATGTTTTAGTAATAACTCTGGTCCTTAAAAACAAATGCAGCTTCCCTTATTTAAAAGAAGAAGAAGAAAAAAAAACATTCTATATGCAAATACATAAAAATTAGGAATGCACATTGTTTGGCTAAAATCAGATTTTTTTTTTTGTTGTACTGCCCTGCCCTCTTTTATGAGGCTCTTTGCAATGTCCACCGGGAGGCGCTGTCTCCTTTTTTTCCTCCATTCATCCTCCACAACCCTCTGCATTTCCATTTCTCTCCCTGCACGTGTTCCTCTCCAGTGTATCGCACCTTATTCGCGCTTTCTTTCCCAGCCACTGCGTCAGCTCTTTAGACACAACAGAGGTCAAAGGCTGAGTAAACACGATTGAAGAGCAGCCAGAAGGGACTAATGGCTCGCAGGCAGTGCGCCTTCGTGCTTTTCCCCCCTTCCTTTTACCTCACACACAGACTACATTGTATTTGCATTATTGGTGTGGTTCTCTGTCCCTCCCTCCAGAGCTCGCAGTCTCGGCAGTCAGAGGTTAAACCGAGCATTAGCCGTCAGCGAATGGCCCGTTTTTAATCGCTGATTGCGCATCATTGCTATCAACATTTAACCATGGCCCCAGTCGCATCCCCGCACGCCCACAGCTGACTTAACAGGCTCTGACACGGAACAATCGCCACACTCAGCTTGTATCTCATCAGCGACAGAGCCTTGAGATCCGACTCATTAAGGAAAGGTCTAACGAATGCGGGGTGACAGGTGCTTAAGGAGGCTACGTCGTTTAAAATAAAAAAAGTCGCGAGTCGCGGACCGAGCTGGAACTGCCTCATTACGACGCCGGCGCGGTACGCTAGCGCTTGAGAGGATAAATTAGCAATGTATTCATTATGTTCTCGTGAAAGCGATGTCAAGTCGTTGCGCGCAAGTGTTGAGGCCAGTTGGGTTTCAATTACAGAGAATGCTATGAAGAGTTAATGGGTATTAACACGGAGTACGTGCTGCTAATGAATCAGGCAGCCTTTTGGTGGGCAACAAATGGCAAACAGTGTCTGACTCAAGCAGCCTCCAGTCGCCCGCTTCTTCGGGGCGTCGTGAGGCATACAAATGACCCGAACGGCAGAACGCGATAGTTGATGGCTTTGCAGTGGAATTAGCATATTAATCAAAGACAACAGGGGACTAGTTCTCATTGAGGTAATTGCATTCTCCGTGGTGAATGGTTTTAAATTTCATCAAGCTACCTGGCCTGGCTCTTTCTTGTGATCAGAAGTTGCCCTGTTGGAATAGAAGACACCCAGGCAATTTTCCTTGGGAACTCACACACTGTAACTAAAGTCCTCCTGTCCAAATACTACCACTTTATGATATAAAATCAATTTAAAAAAGAATTACTGTACAGAAGTGATTGCAAAACATTTACTACACATTTTATATATACTGTTTAATTTTTAAGATTTGTGATCACTCCCTTGGTTTCATAATTCTTTTAATTTAAATACACAGATATTATGAATATATGCAAGTTGATGTTTATTGCAGGTCCTTTTTTTTAAATTGACATTTATACTTCATCTGAATAAATTAGCTTTCCAATGAAGTATGGTTTGTTAGTATGGGACAACATTTGGCCAAAATACAACTGTTTGAAAATCTGTAATCTGAGGGTGCAAAAAAGCCAAAATATTGAGAAAATCACCTTTAAAGTTGTCCAAATTAAGTTCTTAGCAATGCATCATACTAATCAAAAAATATGCTTTGATATATTTACAGTAGGAAATTTACAAAATATCTTTGTGGTACATGATCTTAACTAAATATCCTAATGATTTTTGGCATAATTGAAAAAATTGCTATTGCTACAAATATACCTGTGCTACTTAAGACTGGTTTTGTGGTACAGGGTCACATATGGGTGTTTGCATATATCATTTTATAGTTCTAAACATATTTAAGATATAGACTTATTTTATATTTCAGCATTTCATTAATTTATAGTCATACTGTTTTTTTTTTTTTTTACATGGAAATTGTTTTGATTGATAAATATATATAAATATAAGTTTCATGATCCAAAAGAAAAAAGAATGCAGTTTACAGAATTTTATAGTTACATATATAGTTTATATATAGATTCTTATTTTATATTTTAGCATTTCAAATTTTATTTTTAATTTAATTTTTTTTTATACATTTTTTTTATGTTTTGTGATCACTCCTATAATTCTTTCTATATATATATATATATATATATATATATACATACACACACACACACACACACACACACACACATATGCATACATACATATGTAACTTAGTGAATATAATGTTTCTATCTTTGATACAAGTTGCATGCTTATTAGCTTAAAAGGTGTTAAAATATTGCAGAAATTGCATGGTTTGGTCCAGTGAAGTCACGCCTTGTGCAGATCATTTGCTTTTAACTGAAAATTTGCTCTCTGAAAATGTCACTCAAAACGTGTATGCCTTTTCCCCCCATGAAACATAAAAGGAATTATTATCAAAATGTCAGAGTTGTTTTCCATACAATGGAAATGCATGGTGATCACTGGCTGTGAAGTTCAGCTCCAAATTTCATTTGTTTATTTAAACAACAAAACCTGAAAGTAATATCCCTACTTTAATATTTTGTAATACTTTTTTTTTAATCCATTTTATGGTGCAAATTCTTTTAGCTGTCAGGTATAAAGTCTAAATGGGTCCATATAATTACTGAAATGAGTTAAACTCTTTGTAATATAAAGCATAAATTGACCAGCTGAGTTAAGAGCAGCCGTCGGCAAAATACCTCAATGAAGTAATGTTCATTAGCCTACCAATTTTAAATATTCAAAAGCCATGCAATTTTTATTCCTTACTTGTATTACGATTGCCCCCGACCTCACAGCCATGAAAAGATTTTATATAGAAGGAACAGTATTACCACCATCTATCGTTTTGTGTTAACTTTTATCCAGTAATTTTGCAGACACGTAAAGTTTACTTTCAAAAGCATCAAAGCTTTTGACAGCAAATCATCTTTCGCGGAAGTTTGATTGACAGGCCATCTGACCAATCATAGCGATTTTGTCCAACAAACAAACCAGACAGGAGTGTTTATATTTTAGATTAACGTCGACGGACTTAAACGTGAAAAATAGTGTATTGACGGCTTTCCGCGGTTGAAACAACATACCTTTTGATATTCATTCATTTCGTTTATTCCGTGATATAGAGATGAAGAGAAGACGATTCAGGTGCTGCTCGAACTGAGGCGGTACAGCGATCTGTCACGATACACGGAAGAGCCACAAAACGGTATTTATTATTTGAATTTCTTAAAAAATGTCAAAATTTGATTGCGTAGATTTTGTTTCATACCAAAAGTAACCAGCTTGGTCTTATCTGTCGTCAGTGTCGATGTATTTTCTCTATGTGGCGTGCGAACGTCACTGGGCGGGTCTTTGTGAAGGGTGAATTAAATAGATAAATTAAAAGTCTTTCAAAGTCACACATCTATCCTGAGAACATCCTAAGCTTTTACTCTAGTTTGTTTGTGACTAAAAAAATGTATTACGTGATGTATTGTTTATATTGCACAGTCAACCGGACATATGAACAGAATGAGAGGCTCTAAAAGGCATCAAAATTTGTATTTACCTAAAGTCCTGCTCTTAAAGTTTAAACAGCAGGCTGATGTTTGACTTCAAAGGCTGACATTTTCACAGTTCAGGAGTTAAACCAGATCTTGTGAAGGTCTCTCAGATGGTAAATCAATAAGCGGATGCCAAACACTTTTTTGGCATTTGGTAATATCCCACAAACTGCAGTATATTACGGTGGGATTTCAGAACAACAACAGCTCTAGATGATACAGACTCAAAGACACAAAGACGCCACACCACAGGAGCTTTGGCTTATAGTTTATTAGACATCACAATGAACCATAAAACATAGAACAAGTTGCTTACGCATATAAAATAATCCCAGTCGGTAAAGAAATAAGATGCAAAAACGAACATTAGAAATAAAGAGAGTCACAATTCTCCCCATTGGGCGGTCTATACAGTCAATGATTTCTTTTTGTCTCAGGCAAAACAAATCTGTCAGTAAAATGGCTCAAAACAAAGTAACAAAGGCACATCTGGCTTGACGATGACAGGGCAGCGCGCAAGCGAACACGTGGCAGATGACTTTGAAACGGTCTCTGATATGATTTGTGGTAATGAAGTATAAACATATGGCAAATAAAGAGTGTTTGTTTTGCTGGAGAGTACATCTGATGAATGACAAGAGTTGTTCGGTAACCAAAGACTAATTTTAGAGGGCCTCTGTTTTGTTTAAAAGATCATTCATTGGAAAATGGAAATCCTGTCTTCATTTACTCGCCCTCATGTTGTTCTAAAACAAGCATGAGTGATTTCTTTTGTTGTTTTGGACTGCACTGACTTTCACTGTATGGATAAACACAGCTAAAACTTTAAAAAAATCTTCTTTTTGTGTTCTACAGAAAAGAAAGAGTCAAGTTTGAACAACACAAGGGTGAATAAATGATGACAGAATTTTCATTTTTGGCTAAACAATCTCTTAAACATTACAAACTTCTTTGATTGTCTATTTTAAAAATTCAAAAAGGCAGAACTTAATTATTTAAAACTACACATAATGCATACGCAAAGACAGAAACATTTTAAAAACACTGAAAAATGTAGAAAATTAAATAAAAACAATTTAAAAGATGAAATCACAGTTCAAAACACAGAAACTCTTATGGATGAGTGTATAACATACAGTGATTGTCTAATACTGCACCATTTTAGCGAATGACGGTTGCGTGAAGACGGCCCATTTGCGCGTGAGAGTAACATAAGCGAACCCCAAATCTCATGCAGCATGCAGACGTACATTCCCCTTATTAGAAACAGTGACGAGACCACAACCCAGCTAAACCGAGACGACAGGTGAAAGATTGTCGTGTCATGTCGAT
The DNA here is from genome assembly GCA_036247105.1 of Cirrhinus mrigala. Taxonomy (NCBI): domain Eukaryota; kingdom Metazoa; phylum Chordata; class Actinopteri; order Cypriniformes; family Cyprinidae; genus Cirrhinus; species Cirrhinus mrigala. The sequence continues at coordinate 32,524,974 of CM070025.1, forward strand.
AATAAACGTTTTGCGAGAATCAGTAATTTTCTGCGATGTCCAACAGGCCAGAAGCTGTGATCGATGGCTAATCAAGAACGAGGAGGGCTTGTTAATTCATCTAGGTGAACTGTACCGTCCATCCATCGATAGGTCTGCATTTCTCATGACACCTGCACATCTAGTCATTCGCCCATCTAAAGATCCCGCATTTTATGTGCTTTGTGTATGCGCAGGTTTCCGCTCCAGGTGACTGTTAAAAAAAGCAGTCTGTTCGTTCCTCTTATCACTTCTGTAACCTGTTAGCGAGTCTTTAGTTCATTGCATCACTGTGGTTTTGATATGAGTTCTTTGGCACAATTACGACAATGTATTCAGACACGATGATCTATCGACAGCTTTAAGTGGATGTGCAAAGATTACATTCAAGAGTGAAAGACATGAACAGTGATGGAATTAGTTGCCATGCCATCCAAGAACCAGTGAAAAGGCCAGTGGGGAAAAAAAGAGAAAAGACCATTTCATAAACTACTTCTGTTTCTTAAAGGAATAGCTCATCCAAAAATAAACTCGCTCTTGTGTCTTTCAAAAGACGCATGCCTTGCTTTGTCTGTGGAACACAAAAGGACATGTTTATAGCTGCTCTTTTTCATACAGTGAAAGTAAACGGTGTCCAAAACAGGCAGGGATTTCAGTCTGTCTGTCAATATTCTTTATCATCTTTTGTGTTCCATCAAAAAAACAATCATACAGGTTTGGAACAACATAATAGAGTTTTGAGTAAACTGTTCCTTTAAGGTGTAAACTTTCTACAATTCTTGCAATTAAAACTGAGACTACTTTTTGAAGATCTATAGGAGTAGGAGAGTAGTGATGATAATGTTTGGCCAAACAGACACGACTGAAGCGCTGTGAAGAAAGCCAAGAAGAAATTAGTGATACACAGTGCATTCGAATATTATTAAAGACCACATAGAACCAAAATATGATTTTCTCCTGGCTTTCAATTCATGTCTGTTGACTTTGAAACTAATACATTAGCAACCAAAAGTTTGGAGTAATTTTTTTAAAGAAATTTCATAAAGGCTCCAATTTTTTGATTAAAAATACTGTAAAATTGTGAAATATTATTACAATTTAAAACAACTGTTTCCAGTTGTAATATATGTTAAAATGTAATTTATTTTTGTGATGCAAAGCTGAATTTTCAGCATCATTACTCCAGTCTTCACTGTCACATGATTCTTCAGAAATCATTCTAATATACTGATTTGCTGCTCAGTTATTAATAGCAGACATTGAAAATGTCTTTATAATCTTTATAAACAGTTTACAACATTTTTTCAGCATATCAGAATGATTTCTGAAGGACTGTGTGACACTGAAGACTGGAGTAATGATGCTAAAAATTCAGCTTTACATCACATATATATTAAAATAGAAATGTTATTTTAAATTGTAACAGTATTCCACAGTAATGTCCGATCAAATGCTCTCTAGAATGAGAATGTCCCGCCCACAATACAACCGGCCTTGACTAGTAACAGCAAGTAACTAAAGCCCATTGACTATTTTAAAATGGACTGGATCTTTTATGTTTTTGACCTTCTAAAATGATGTTTCAATAGGAAAAATGTCAAGGAAACTGCTCGTTGAGAGATTTCACGAGGTCTTTAACATGAATGTTTAGCTTCAGAAGGCAGAAAATGAAATTCTTTCCAAACCTCCCATCACTTTCAACATCTCTATATGCATATTGTGCTTCTTATGGCCAGAAATTAGGGGAGCGAGGAAAGGTTGCGACAGTTTTTAAGGAAAGCAACCAATCATGCCATGCAGATTATACAGTAACAAAATCTACACGTATCAATAAGTAAAACATCAGCATACGACTTTAGTAATACCCGTTAAAAGAAAGTTTCAGAAAATGTACAATTTTTCATTTTGCACCCCACTGATATTTTTGGATTTGTCTGCATTTTTCCCTTTTTTTTTTTTTAGTTTAGTTTTATATTTTTTAGACTGGCTATATATATATATAATATTTCCTTATGTTATTTACAGAACTTATTTGGTAATTTTCCAAAACGATGAACACGCCAAACAACCAAAGAAACAAAAATAAGAAAATAATGCATACATCTGTTTTTAGGTGATATAATCGATCAAAATGACATCAAATATAAAATATAAAAATACATTTTTGCTGTATGTAAAATACATTGCATATACCACAAGACTTTTTCCCTCATCACAGAAGTTAATGCACGAAACCGACGAAAGCTAAAGCTTAAAAGAGCACTACACCGAGATCGCAAAATAAAAAATACAGATCATAAAACATAAGCAACATTTGACAGTATATGCAGTGTATTTTAAAATACTGAAAGCAAATTCTTATATTTAGACCTTTCAGGAAAATTAAATGTTTGTCAAGTCGGACTGGCGCGACTGTTTGCTGTGTGTTTTTCTCGTAACCAGGATTAAAATATATGTACCGTAGTAGCTCAAAAGTGAATTATGACCAATTCTCGTGGTTTTGTTTTACTGTTAATTGTTAATCAAAGTACTAAGAACTTGTCATTATCAAGTGTTCAAAAGGTATAAATGTTTGATGAACCATCCACAAAACCATGAGAATTGGTAAGAAGGTCAGTTAGCCACGTGTAAAAGAAACATGACTAGGCTGGGGTGGTTTTGAATGTGTTTGTGCCCGAGCCGTGAACTATAGCCAGCTGTGCTGTAACGGGTGTCCGCGGCCGGGCAGAACGATGGCAGTGCAAATCGCAGGCACGGCCTACGCCTTTAGACCAACATGGGCTTGGACACGAAACTTTCTTCACGGACTACGTTAGTATAGTCAGCTTCGACGTCGTTCTGGTCAGCCGGCGCGTACGGTGGAAGGGCCTCGTCAGTCATTTCGTCCTTTTCGGGAGGATGTCCTGAGCCATCCCAGACATTGGGGGTGCCGCCGTTAGCAGGAGGGCCGGTGTTGTCGTCATCTAGATCCTGAAGCACACACAAACAAAAGCATAATTGAAGTTAAATTAAATTCAGAGAACTGTGAATGTAGTTTTTAAGAAAAAATTTCCATATGAATCACCCAATAATATGTGAGCATATGTATTTATATTAGGGATGGAACGGTTGACTGTTTAAAAAAAATCAAACCGTAGGGTTCTCCACACATGGTTCAGCACGCACTTGGACCACGGTTCAACTTCAACGCAGATTTCACCCTGATGAATCTTTAATATTTACAGTAAAATTTGCAATGCTGTTTTACATTTGATTACTGTATTTGATTTCTGTACCTAAAAACTAATGTTATTTGTATCTTTACTGTGTTGTATTTATTTGTGCTGTTGCTTGTAGTTAGATTATTCTTATTTTATTTATTTTTATTTGACATTATAGTTTCTCCCTAAAAATAGCACATACCGAACCTAAACCGTGGCTCTAAAATCGTGATACAAACCAAAGCATGAGTAAGTTGAACCGTTTCACCCCTAATTTCTATATCTTGATAGATAAATAAATAAATAAATTCATAAATAATATAAAACATTTATACATACAAACACTCACACATATATATACAGTGCCTTGCAAAAGTATTCAAATTTCATTTTTTTTATTTTGTTATGTTGCAAGCTTATGTTAAACTGCTTTAAATAACTTTTTTTCCACATCCATCTACACTCCATACACCATAATGACAAAGCAAAAAACAGGTTTTTAACATCTTTGCAAATTTATTAAAAATAAAAAACTAAAATTATTCCATTGCATAAGTATTCATACCCTTTTCTGAGACACTTGAAATTGAGCTCAGGATCATTCATATTGCTTGTAGATGTTACTACACTTTAAGTGGAGTAAACCTGTGTCAAATTAAATGAAATGGTTGTGATTTGGAAAGACACACCTCTCAATAAAAGGTCTAACTGCTGAAAATGCATATCAGAGCAAACGTCAAGCCACACATCAGGGGAAGAGATCAGAAAAAAATTCTGCTGCATTGAAGGTTCACAGAAGCATATAGTCTCTGTTAACCTTAATGGAAGAAGTCTGGAACAACTAGGTCAGTTCCTAGAGCTGGCCTCTTGGCCAGACTGAGCAACTGATGGAGAAGTGCCTTGGTTAGACTGGTGACCAAGAAGCTGATGTTCACTCTAGTTGAACGCCATGATCATATACGCAGATGGGAGAAATTTACAGAAGGACAAACATCACTGCAACACTCCACTGATCTGGGCTTTATTGTGGTGTGGCTAAACGCAATCCTCTCCTCAGTAAAGACACATGAAAACACACTTGGAATTTGCAGCAAAGCACCTAAAGAACTCTCAGATTGTAAAAAACAAGATTCTTGAGTCCTTGAGTGGCCCAGCCATAGCCTTGGCTTGAAATCAATCAAACATTTTTTGAGAAACCTGGAAAAGTGAATCTGTCTCCATCCAATCTGATAGAGCTGGAGAGGTGAAGAGGTGAGGAGAAGAATGGCAGATAATTGCCAAATGCTGATGTGCAAAGCTTTTCGCATCATAGCCAAAAAGACTTATGGCTGTGAATGCTTCAACTAAGTACTGAGTTAAGGGTTTGAATACTTAGGCAGTCGTATTTCATTTTTTTGATTCTAATAAATGTGCAAAGTTGTCACAAATCAGTTTATCTGTTCTCTTCAAAATAAATGCATAAGCCTATGTTAATTCCATAATTAAAAATGAAAATGTAAACTAAATTAAAAGCAATGAAACATGTTATTATGATTAAAATAGGAAAACTATGACCTATATATCTATAGTTATAGATGTGTGTATATATGTGTGTGTGTGTGTGTGTGTGTATATATATATAAGTGTATAAATATAAATATATATAAGTGAATAAATATTTTTAATATTAGTATAATACATAATCATTAAATTCATATTTAATTCATACTAAGAGAAAAATATTATATATATATATATATGAAGAATTCAGATGCAAAAGCCTGTAAATCCATCTGACGTGTTTCTTTAGAATTAGCATTTCTTTCTGGCTACTTTGTATAAGTTTCTATGTAAGTACTTATGGCTGGAGTTTCCTCCAACTCATGTTTCTAAATAACTATACTAAAACATATTGTAATAATATATATATATATAAACACTATTAAAATATAATTTTAAACAAGATTCATTTTTGTAAGTAAATAATGTTGCATTAGTTCAAATCTGTCGAGTGTTAAGTTATTTTAATGCATAATCCTTAGAAAATTAGGATAATGAATGAACATAATGAATGAACAAATTAAAATCAATGAATCAAATTCCTAGTAAAATGATTTCAGACAGCTCCTCTGATCATAACAGCAGTGTTGTAGTTTTGTCACGTCACACACGTCCGGGTTAGACACATGTAACAAGCTGCACGTACACACATTCACAATTCATTACAATCACTGAGGTGCTACTAATGCCAATTTAATAGTTCCTCAATCGGTCATTAAGCATCAGTATAATAGCTGAAGAGCAGAAGCGCACATTCTTATTTATTAGAGTTAATTGATACCGAATGAAGATTCAGCAGATAAAACCGTTTGATAGAACACTTCACCTCCTGACTCACAGTGAGCCGAAATTTAATTTAAAAGTGCTAATATAGTGTGATGGTTATCTCGCGCGTGTGAGTGTATCGCTGTCTAAATGATGGAGCAAAAGTTGCTTTCTAATTATGTGAGGTGAATGTTCTTCTTTATTTCTCAGTTATAATGTAAGGCCGGTTTTCGGCCCTGGTCATTTAACCTTTTTATAGAGGTCTGGACACAGAAAGGACATTAAAAAGAGCTTTATTTTTCATAGTGATGCTCGTACAAACAATTCTAATTCTAAATCTAATAACAGTTATTCCAGCAAATTTCCAAGCCTTTAACTTTTCTACCAAGGGTGTGTGCCATTCAGAATAGAAATTAAGTGCCTTTAAAATGTTTACATTTAAATTCCGGTGGAATTTTGAATTTAATTTTGAATTTGTAAAATATACATGAACTTTTTCAGTATGAATTATCCATGAATGTGTGATCATACTCTGTAGGACTTTGATATAATGAATGAATAAATAAAAGTTTGTATATTTATATATAATTAAAACAATATTAATATGACTATTATTATTATTATTAAAAAATAAAAACAAACATTTAAATTAATTTTAGAAGTCATTTATAAATGAATAGAATACAAATATTTAAAAAATTAAAATATTATACAAAATTCATATTTATAAATATATAAACAAAAAACATTTTAATAATAGTAAGAAATATCTATAAGTGATAAATGCTATATTAAAGCTATATTAAAATTATATTAAAAGCTATATTATAAAAGCTATATTAAAATTATATTAAAACCGCATTTGGGATCGTTTGAAGCCGCATTTAAATGGCATTTTTTTTAAAGTTCAAAATCGGGGCACCATATCAGTCCATTATATGGAGAAAAATCCTGAAATGTTTCCCTCTAAAAAATAATTTCTTTACGGCTGAAGAAAGAAAGACATGAACATCTTGGATGACAAGGGATGAGTACATTATCTGTCAATTTTTGTTCTGGAATTGGACTTCTCCTTTAAATAAATGTTACATAATATTATACATACATCATTGCTGTGTGGACCATAGAAAAACACTATTTTTCACTATTAAATATATGTCTGCATATATATGTAAATATATTTCTGATATGATTGCATATCAGAGAAACAATAATCATGATTAATGACATTTAATAAAGCACACAAGCAAAATTATTCCTCTTTTGTGTGCCTGTGTGTAATTTTGTTGAAATAAAATAAAATCACTAAATTATTTTCCCTGTCATTCTAGCTCAACTTCCCATTGGGGTGTGGCCAACTCGATTCAAATTCACAAATTAAACACAGCCAATTCTTAAACGCTGAATAATGCCCACCGCTGCAGGCTAAATCACGTAAAACAATAAATGCAGGCACTTATTGAAAGCCTGAACCGAGTCCCTTGGGGATTTGATCACAAAGGTACGTGTCTGAGTCTGGCCTTCATACACAGACCCGCTGTAGTAATTGGCTTTACGGTTATCATAGTTGATGAAATAACCAGCTCATCATATTAATCCACATAAAAGACCCTTTGGCAGTGTTAGCACATGCCGCACATCACTGTGAGTCACTAGCTTTCGCCGTTAGCATACGTATATACACCGCCTGCTGCAAGATAAAGTCTTTAGTACCCATTGTGAGGTACGTACAGCACTATGTGTCATATATATGTATACATGTGTGTATTTGGTGCAAAGTCAGAGAATTGGTGCAAAGTCAGAGTGAAAAAAAAAAAAAATAAAATGTTTTCCACAAATTTTGTATGTATGCAAATTATACAATATCCAAGGTACACATTTCTAGTAATTGTGCGGTTAATTTTCATACTGTATTTTCAGAAATTTTGGAATATTTGTCCTCTCCCCAAATTTGTCACTACTGAAACACAGTCATATATAATTTAATAAGAAAGGTTATATTGACCTGTTAAGATTTCACCCACATCTTCCTTGTAAATATATTTTTTGCTATTTTATTAAAATGTTTTCAGAGGTAAATCGATAACAATTACAATTCTAACAATATTTCAAGTGTAATTTGTAAGATTTGTTGTATTTTAAATTAAAATTTTCTTTGTAAAAGGCAATAAGTTGATCATACTGATGTCAAAGTTCATTAGGATTCATTGAACCAAATCAAAACATCTTAGCTGATAATTCAATATACATTTTTGACAAAACATCCCAATGTGACCGCACATTTTCCGTAGTGACAGTAATGTTTTTGTAGCGACAACATCACAGTACAGTATTATAACTCACATACTGCAACACTACTAAACATACTAAAGTGCTAAAAATTTGCATAACTGTAGTAAAATGTATATTTCCCCCAAATAAAGGATTATTTGTTTCCTTTTGTCAGTAACGAAACAATGATGACATGTTTTGGTCGTGACTGTTACGGTAGTGACAGTTTTTTTCAGCCCAGCTCAAACATGCTAATCAGCACGTAGTTAGCTAGCACAGTTCTGAACAGCTGTACAAGCATAAAAACTACATTTTATGGAATAACACTCAAAAACAATGATGTCACTACCAAAACTTCACCATATGTTTCGGTCGTGACTGTTTCAGTAGTGGCAATTTTAGATTGAGGCTAGCTCAAACGTGCTAATCAGCAGATGGTTAGCTAGCACAGTTCTAAATAGTTGTACACATATAAAAACTGAATGTTACAGAATAACTCCCAAAAAAGTGTTTAATTATAGAAAAATGGTGTTTGGTAGTGACTTTCTTTAAAGTTACAAACAGATTTTTCATACTTTTGAACACATTTACCTCAAAATGATAAGACCTATCTACTCACCATGCAGCTATGAGAGAGAGGGACACATGAATATTTCCTGATCATAAATGTATTGGTGTAGTTAAAATCGGTCTCAGCCAATGGACTAAGGTTTTGTTCACACTTGTAGTTCATTCAGTTAATTTGGTTTGGACCAAATAGGAAAATGATACATTTGGTCCTGGTCCGCTTAGCGTTCACACTGGCATTTTTGACAGCGGACCTAAAGATGCCAAACCTAAAGGCAAAGTGATACGTTCACAACCTGATTGGTCATGTTGAATGAGGTATATTTCGTGACGGAACTCACCAAACACTCCAAACAAAAGAAAAAGGTGCGTTCGACGTAAAGCGACGCTGCGTGTGTATTACATCAAAGTACCCGTTCACTGATCGGTCTGCTCAGTGCCTCTTTAAGCTGAATACACCTAATGCTATCTGCTGCTACCACTACTACTGATTTAATTTTCACTACCTGCGAACTCACAAAAGGCACTTTATCTCCTTGTTGCGTCACATTTGCCCTCTGCTCATTTTGTTTTGGATGCACCGCTTGTCCCTGTGTGAAATCATGTCACATAGCGTCGCATCTTGTCATTACTTCCTGTTTTTGGTTAGTTTAGAAGTCTTTGGTCCATATTGCATTCATACTTCATTCGAACCGCACCCAGAGTTTGTTTGGAAGCGGATCGATACTCAACTTTTTAGCGGTCTCGGTCCACTTCTTTGGTGCGCACCAGGGTTCAGATGGCAGAGTTCACACTTAATCAAATGAACCGCACTAACAGAGCAATCACACCAGAGTTCGTCTTAATCAAACCAAACATGACAAGGGTGAACATAACCTAAAACATACCAGTGGTGGACAGTAACAAAGTAGTTTTACTTGGTTAATGTACTTAGGTACATTTTTCAAGTATCTGTACTTTACTGGAGTAGTTTTATTTTGAGTAACTTTTAATTTTACTTCACTACATTTCATAAAACATGTTGTTATTCCTTATAATACATCACGTGCTCCGAGACACAGAATTCAGGAACAAACTGATTCTTTTCAGTGAACCTGTTAAATCGGTTCGGTAATCGCACCAAATGATTCATTTACGAATTGGAATGATCCGATTGCAGCTGTTCTCGAGTCGACAACTCACTGATTCAAATGATCAGTTTAGAGTGAGTCTCCAGCTGAATTCACAGGTAAGAACCGGGAGATCTTGTGAGTGTGCACGCAACTGATTCTGCAGAAAGTAAGTTACTAATGTCTAATTTTAGGATTAATTATTGCAACTGAAAATCATATTTAGGTCAAACCTGTCAGTTGTTTGTGAGCTAAATCTGCTGTAAAGGGTGATCTGTTTAAGCCCACTGAAATGCTTGATTGCAGACACATCAACATCAGGTCAAAAAACGTAACATTAAAATACCACAGAATAAATAAAATAACTCATGCACGTTCATATTCCCTGCTAATGTAACATAGCAGTTTTATTAAAATGCTACGCATTTAGCCCTATGTGATGTCTGTTTTTATATTGTTTATAAACGGTATACATTTTTATATTGTTTGGATCAATTAGCTGAGTAAACAGATTTGAATGTTTATTCATAATCATACTGAAAATAAGTAAAATTGTTAGCTGATGCTAACTGTCTAGCTAACAAGCTTGCTGGTGCTAAGTTGAGGTAATTTTTAGATATAACATCCAAATATTTTATTCAACCACCTAGATAGATTATATATGAGGAAAAAAGAAAGGATGTTATGTTCAGAACATGGTAACTACAGTAATTATCAAAGTGGCGAGCGATGCCCTCTGGGGTCATTTGGCCAGGGGTGTTTTTACACCACAGACAAGGTTTGAGGAAAAAATCATTATGAAAATATAATTATATTTTCCTTAAAATGTACTTCCTAACTTCAGGCATTATTCTCATGTCATATATAACTGTGATGTGCAAAACAAGCTTTAAAACCCTTTTTTTCTTACTGGTGAAAATTAGATGGTCAAATCTGTTTTCTCTCAGGTATATTGCAGTGTAAGCTTCACAGTGAACATTACTACATGACTCTCGTCAACGTAGTCCATATTAACAAAACAAAAATATATCGTGACTCCATATGATGGTCATTTTGGGAAAATCCCAGGCATTTTGAGCAGCAGGATAAAAAAAAAGTGCTAATATAAAATTAAATTAAGTAGTCTATATAAAATTGCTAAATAAATTTATCAGTACTTTTTTACTTAAGTACATCAAAAAATCAAGTACGTTTGTACTTTCACTCGAGTAAAACTGAAAAAGGAGTACTTTTACTGGAGTAATATTTTATTATACGTATCTGTACTTTTACTTGAGTACTAGATTTGAGATGAAAGACAATTTATTCATTTATTTATTTTTTACAAAAGAAGATATTCAAATTCTTTTTTTTTTTTTTTTTTTTTGAACTTCACCTTTTTACAAAATCAAAATGATATTTTTAAAAACAACAATGGAATTAAAAATTATTTCAATATCATTTTCATAAGTTGAAATTTAGGAGTTAGGATTCGGGACAGCCATCTCCCAATTGATAGTACCCACTAAATGCTGATATATATATTAAGCTTACTGATATTGGTTATTGTGGATTTCAATACATAATAGAAGGATGTTAGTAAACATCTAAGATTTGAATACTTAAATGCTTTTTAAATGTGTTTTTGGTTGTGGGACAGCAGTTTGCACCAATTCTGTAGAATAGATGGATAGACAGATAGAGATATATCACAAAATGTTCTGAAAATGTAACTTAAATTGCCTTTTGAAGTGGTAAATCAAGATGGTGGAAGTCATACAGTCCAAAGCAGTAAAACGACAAAATGGAACCGGATTCAGGAACAGGATTCACAGCTGTTCAAAATAATGTTTACTCAGCACTGCACATCTGAGTTTGGGAAGGGGGATCTTACCGTAACAGGCTCGGCAGAGTTGGTTTCATAGTAGTTTCTCTCGTAGTTGCTGAGCGGCTGGGTTTCTGTGATGGCTGTGGTCTTGTCCTGTGGTTTATTCAGCTGTAGAGAAACAAACACATGAGATGATGAGTTCAACATGAACACTTTAGGAACTGGTTGTGGATCAGAGAAACATTTTTTGCCTTGAAGGGACTTTTTGTGATTATTTACTCATCCTAGTGTCATTCCAAAGACATTTTTTCTTCTGCAGAGCACAAAAGAAGGTATTTTGATGAATGGTGGGGAAAAAGCAACATCGGACATTCATTGTGTGGGCAAAAAACACAAAAATATCTTCTGTGTTCTGGATGAAAAAGTCAGCTGGTTGGATGCAACATGTAGTTCAGTAAATGATAGCAGAAAGCTTGTATCTTATTTAACTACCAACTTGCTGATTATGCGTACTGAGACTGCATTCATTTAGAGCAATATTGTGAAATATTATTACAATTTAAAATAACTGCTTTCTATTTTACTATATTTTAAAATGTAATTTATTCCTGTGATGCAAAGCTGAATTTTCAGCATCATTACTCCAGTCTTCAGTGTCACATGATCCTTCAGAAATCTGAAAACTCACGAAACATTTTGTACTATTATTATCAATGCAGAAAACAGTTATGCTGTTTAATATTTGTGTAAACAGTGGTTTTTTTTCAGGATTTTTGATGAATAGAACGTTCAAAAGAATAATTATTTGATATAGAAATTTTTAGAACATTTGAAAACTCTTAACTCTCAGTTTCAATCAAGTTAATGTATCCTTGCTGAATAAAAGTACTTATTTCTTAAAAAAAAAAAATAAAAAATCTTATTGACCCCAGTCTTGTGAAAGGCCTTCAGGAAAGGCTAATCAAAAAGTTTTTAACCAGTAAAAAGCAGTATTTAGAGTGAAATAACTGCAGATATCTTACTGCAGCTGCTATTTTGAGCAAACATGAAGAGAGATCTCATAATCACATATTTTAGGGGTGCTGACAGCTGAATTAATCACAGATTTTTAGGGCAGCCGAGATGAAAGATGCCTGTGATGTATGCATTCATTTGCCTGTGCACGCACACATACACAAACATGTACACACACACAAATTTAGCTCCACCCACATGTTCTACATTAAGCTTCAATCAATACACATTACCCCGTGTTAACCCTTTCTTTTCTCAACCGCGGCCCGAGGGCAGCATTAGGCATTCTCATTCTCTTCGCTCCGCTTGTACTTCACAATACAAATTTGTTTCAAATGCAGTCCGGTAGCAACCGAGTGAAGGGGAAATAATCATTAACCAGAGAAAAATGCAATTATCCTATTCTGAGCAATACAAGTTTCCTCCCCATCCCAGAACTAAGCTTGTTCTTCAAAGGTTTGAATTCAAAGATCTATTTTATGGTGGTTTATGCATATACGCCTTTTCACCAGCTCTGTTTTAATTGCAGCGTGTAGCCTGGAGAATTGTAAGTAATCTCGACATTGTATAATGAAGAAAGCGCAATACGTCGAAAGAGTTGAAAGAGAATGTCAGATGTGTGAGCGTGAGAGGTGAGTGATGGAGAAAAGTCCGCTCACCATTTCTGTTGAGCTGCCAGACTTCATCGGAGGAGGCGGCTTGTGTTTGGGGGGGCCTCTGGAAAGGAGATACAACGAGATGTTATAAACGTGGTGTGCATGCATGCTATACCGTGAACACACCAATTAAGATGCATTGAGAAGGAAAGGGACAAAAATAGCTTGGGTGTTCTAGCCAGGAGAGAAGGGAGAGAGAAAAGAAATGCATGTTTGACATGAATGTGTGATTGTGTGCATTCTCACTCACTCTCCGTTCTCCATGCTCTGACGACGTTTGTGGTACATGGCCAAACCAGCGCCAATCAAACACAGGATGATTATGGTGGCAATGATTCCCCCGACAACTGGCCCCGCGCTGCTTTTCGTTGGTGGGATAGGTTGATCTGAAACAAGCAAGAGACACATGAAATCAACTTTGTGGGTTTTTCTTCTCTGAAAGTATCAAACAACTTGTGTGATCAGATATATGAGAATGATGACTTGTGCAAAGAAGTATTTACCACCAATGTGTATTTAGTTTGTCTCTCTGCCTATCTATCTATCTATCTATCTATCCATCTGCCAGGTGAGGATTTTAGGCCTGACATAATTCTCCTGAATTCAGGAAATGAATTCTGTTAGCAAACATTATGAAAAAAAAAATGAAATTCAAATTTCAACGTATGGAATAGGAATTAAAATAAACTGAATAAAAAATAAATTAAAATAAAATAGAAAGCAAAGTTTGTCAAGACAAACTATAAATATTAACTTGGCGATAGATAGATGGTACAAATAGATAGATATAGACAGACAGATATATAAACATACAAAATGACAGAAAACAACAAACAGAATGATGGACGAATGGACGGACAGACAGAAAGATAGATATATAGATAGATAAAAGAACAGAATGATAGATAGAAGGACAGATAGATAGATAAAAGGATGGAAAGAGAGAGAGATAGATAGACAGAGATAGATAGATAAAAGGACAGAAAAGACAGATAGATAGATAGATGGATAGATGGACAGAGACAGACGGACAGAGATAGATAGATAGATAGATAGATAGATAGATAGATAGATAGATAGATAGATAGATGGACAGAGACAGACGGACAGAGATAGATAGATAGATAGATAGATAGATGGACAGAGACAGACAGATAGACAGACGGACAGAGATAGATAGATAGAAGGATAGATAGATGCATAGACAGACAGACGGACAGACAGATACATAGATACATAGACAAAAGGACAGAAAAAGACAGATAGATAGACAGACAGAGACAGATAGATAGAAAGACAGACAGACAGATAGATAGACAGACAGAGACAGATAGATAGAAAGACAGACAGATAGATAGACAGACAGAAGGACAGAAAAAGACAGATAGATGGATAGACATAGATAGATAGATACATAGATAGATAGATAGATAGACATAAGGACAGAAAAAGACAGATAGATGGATAGACAGACAGACGGATAGAAGGACAGAAAAAACAGATAGATGATAGACAGATAGATAAAAGGACAGAAAAAGACAGATAGATAGACAGACACAGACAGATAGATAGATAGATAGATAGACAGATAGACAGACAGATAGAAGGACAGAATGAGATATAGACGGATGGACAGATAGATAAAAGGACAGAAAAAGACAAAGATATATAGACAGACAGGTTGATAAATGCCACCAATAAGGCTCCAGTACTCTTAGTCTCATTTAACATTTTACAGTTTAAACATGCAGATTTTCTCTTATTTTTAATGGGAGCACAGAAAATAAATAAACAAAATCTGCATATTCTATCTGCGCCTGGACATAGCCGACTGTTTACAATGATTGCACGTATAAAGATGTTCAGCGGGTCACAGATGCTGGTCAGCATCACGCGGATCGTTTCAGTCAGTCGCACGGTTCGATCCGCTTTTGGAGCATTTGCTTTCCCAAACAGCTGGTAACTACATAAAACAGGCTGTGTGACTATGACGAAGGATTACTGTAATAGGTTTATGTCATTTGACATGCAGAGGCAGCGGAGTTTAACATTTCTAAAATAAATACATATAAAATCAAGCGCTCTTGCTCTTATCGCTCACCAGTGGTGGCAAACGTGTGCTCCCATGATTCACACATAGGCATTTCCATACGTTCACTGAACGCCAAGTGAGGATTTTTCGACCCGATCTAACTATATAAAGATATAAAATCAGAATTCCGAGGAGAATCAGATACACGTGTTTGTATTGGGGTTGCAATTCTTCAAGAGCAAGAGACACAAAGTAACCTTTCTCAGGATTTTGCTCTATAAAAGTACAAATCACTCATGTAGATATAAGAGAATGACTTAGATGGTTTTGGTTTACATATTTAATTAACTTCTCTGGAAGGGTGAAAGAACACTTCACTTCCAAGAATGCATTACCTGTGTTGAACTGTCATTCCTGTCATTCCAATTCAGCTTCATGTGGAATGTAGCCATTTTAATTAAAATTCCAACTGATGAGTTGAAATTCTGAATTTTGCACAACTCTAGTCTAGATGAGTCTCTAGTCAGATGACCACATACCAGATACCAGCTGCACTACATTTAAAACCACATGTGAAAATGGCCCAAATTGGGTGTGGAAAGAGATATTTATCTGTTTTTTTTTTCTGTTTCAACACCATTGTGATGTCCACCATTAGCGCTCCGCACCAGTAAACCCCTTTGAGAACTAATACACCGCCACTCCTTATCTTTCCCTTTGCAGTTAGACATTTAAAGCTGGAGTGATAAGGTTCTTTGTAGTGCGGCTCAGTTTGATGAGGTATTCACAGGCAAAGCTTGCTAAGACTTGCTGCTGGGGTGGGTATGCTAAAATTAGTAAGTCCCACTGCTCAGAGCGACTGATGAGACAGAAGGAGAGAGAAAGAGAGAGATGAGTGAGGCGGAAAGATAGACGAGAGGGGCTGCCATCACCGAACCTTTTTTTTGAAACTTTGTCCATTGTCGTGCCAATAAAACGCTCTTGAAATGAGGTATGACGATTGGGAGTGATAAGAAAGGACAGGAAGATTGAGTGTGCTTGGATGGAAATGACAGTGCAGTACCGCTGCTGTCCACCAGGGCTGGTATTTTGTCCATTCCTAATGCACGTTTGATCTGCAAATTCACAATGGTGATCTTTTTCTGTGAATTTCAGCTTATTTCGGAGGGATCAGATTAACTCTGTTTCCAGTGCTTGTAAGGAAACAGATGTGCTCATCGCATGCACGCACGCACACACTTCTTCAACATGTAGTCACACATACATTTCTAATACAAAACAGATTCTTGATGAAACCGGGCAGCGAGCCACAGTAATGCATGAAAGCTCTCACACAGAGAACTTGAAAGGGGTCGAAAACAATATTGGACACTCTTAAAAACACCAGTATTTCAACAGCAGCACTGAGCTAGACAGAGATCAGACGAACAAATGAAAAAAAAAAAAAACCCTCTTTATTTGATAAAAGCTGATAGCCACACAGCATGAGACCTTCAGCGATCGTTTTTACCGCACTGTGTTAAACAAGAGCATTTGTTATCCGTGTTCTAGCGAGCGAGAGGCTTTTGCGCAGTGTGTGTGCATATATCAGTGGGGTTTATCGCATGGATCAGGCACCGAAAGCAACCTAAAACAAATCTAAACAAATATGTCTAAACAAAGAACTGTTGTACATTGTGCAATCCTGAAAATATATTGCTATCAGCTGCACGCTGTTCCTCGAGTCGTCTGCTCACATCTTAGTTTAGCTACTATTGTGTTTCCTCCCTGAACTATTGGTTGGTTCTTACATTAGCAGTGCGTTTACTTGGTGTGGGTAAATTTCCTCCGAAGCTGCTTATTTTGGGTCGCAGCTCGTGCTGTGTGGCATTTTTGTTTGGTGAGCATCTCAACAAACGACTTGCAATTAAATCAGAAACACTGAGCTCAAGAAGAGAAAATGAAAAATCCTTGCAATTTTATTAGAATGAAGACTCTAGGAAGACAAGACAAAAACCAAAGACAAAAAAAAGGTGCAAGCAGCAAATTTCTGAAGGGACTGCAAACAACATAAGTATTTAACTATAAAATGCTGAACATGGAGAAGGAACTTGAGCCTGAGCATAGCATCTATATTGTAATTTGGTTAAACTAAATAACATAAATGAAACAAATAGGACGATAGAGAGAACAATAGACAGACAGACAAACAGACAGAACAATAGACAGAATGACAGATAGAATGATAGAACAATAGATAGACAGACATGGACAGATAGAATGACTGACAGACAGACAGATCGATAGACAGACATAGAATGACAGACAGACAGAACAATAGACAGAGAGACAGATGGACAGACAGAGACAGATACAGTGCTGCCTAAAAGTCTGTGAACCTTTTAGAATTTTCTATATTTCTGCATGAATATGATCAAAAAGTTAATCTGATTTTTACACAAGTCCTGAAAGTTGACAAAGAGAACCCGATCAAACAAATGAGATGAAAACAGTTTGTCCTTTATTAATTGAGAAAAATGGTCCAGTGAGAAATATTTGTGAGTTGCAAAAGTATGTGAATCTCTAGGATTAGCAGTTAATTTTAGGGTGAAATTGGAGTCCATTTGTTCAGATGTGTTATTAATCGATAGGATGACTATCAGGTGACAGTATATGCCCTGTTTTAATGAAAAAACAGGAATCTATCAAAGTCTGATCATGTTTGTGGAAGTGAATTATGCCATGAACAAAGTAGATCTCTGAGAACCTCAGAAAAAGTTGTTGCTGCTCATTCGGCTAGAAAAGGTTACAAAACCATCTCTAAAGAGTTTGGACTCCACAAATCCACAGTCAAACAGATTGTGTACAAATGGAGTAAATTCAAGACCACTATTACCCTCCCTAGAAGTGGTCGACCAACAAAGATCACTCCAAAGCAAGACTTGTAATAGTCTGCCAGGTTGCAAAGGACCTCAGGGTAACTTTTAAGCACATATAGGCTTTTCTCACATTGGTTAATATTAATGTTCATGAGTCCATCATCAGGAGAACACTGAACAACCATGTATGAATGGCAGAGTTGCAAGGAGAAAGCCACAACTCTCCAAAATCTGATGTTTTGTTATATCTATACAAAAATGCAGAAAATTCTAAAGGGTTCACAAACTTTCAAGCAACACTGTAGATAGAATGACAGACACAGACAGACTGACAGACAGATAGAGATAGACAGACAGACAGACAGATAGATAGATAGATAGACATACAGACAGAACAACAGAAAGACGGACAGACAAACAGATAGAACAACAGACAGAGAGATCGATAGATAGATAGACAAACAAATAGATAGATAGATAGACAGAACAACAGAGTTATAGACAGATAGACAGACAGAACAGCAGACAGATAGAGATAGACAGAACAGACAGATAGAGATTGACAGATATAAATAGATAGATAGATAGACAGACAGAACGACAGACAGACAGATCAATAGACAGATAGATAGACAGAACAACAGACAGATTTAGATAGATAGATAGATGGATAGATAGACAGAACAACAGACAGATTTAGATAGATAGATGGATAGATAGATAGACAGAACAACAGACAGATAGAGATAGATAGATAGATAGATAGACATAGATAGATAGGCAGACAGACAGACAGATAGATAGATAGATAGATAGACAGATAGATAGACAGACAGAACAACAGAAAGACAGACGGACAAACATATAGAACAACAGACAGAGAGATCGATAGATAGATAGACAGACAAATATAGATAGACAGAACAACAGAGATAGATCGATAGACAGACAGACAGACAGATGGATAGACAGACAGAACAGCAGACAGAACAACAGACAGATAGAGAGATAGACAGATAGATAGATATATAGATAAACAACAGACAGATAGAGATAGACAGATTGACAGATATAAATAGATAGACAGAACGACAGACAGACAGATCGATAGACAGATAGATAGAGACAGACAGACAGAACAACAGAGAGATAGATAGATAGACAGATAGATAGACAGAGAGATAGATAGATAGACAGACAGAACAGCAGACAGACAGACAGACAGACAAATAGATAGATAGATATATAGATAGATAGATAAATAGATAGACAGACAGATAGACAGAACAACAGACAGATAGAGAGATAGATAGACAGACAAATCGATAGACAGATAAAGTTGAGTGCCAGGGAATATGTTTGAAACTGCTGATCTTGAGTCGCTGCTCAAACTGCTGTATTTACTTTGTCTCTAAACAGCGTCTTGTAATTAAAGGGGAACTGTGAGGGCGGGGGAGGAGCTTCCGAAATCCTTGACTGAATAATCCCTATTACAATTTTATAAGAATGAAGATTCAAAGGAAATAGACCGCCACAAATTACTGCTGAAAGCGCTGCTCCTGCCGATGCGCTCATGCCTGTTTCAGAGGAACTTCCTAAAAGTCACTGAGTGCATCACCCATATTGCAATTTTATTAGAACCAAGTCTGAGGAAAACAAACTAGACCGTGACCTGCAATAAACCAAATTTCTTGTGAATCCATTATTATAAATAGAAGGAATTGTCAGCGAGGGAGAAGATGAATAAAGCGAGACAATGGGATGACAAAAAGAAATAAGACAGGCAGACTTGGACATTTTTTAAAAGGAACGCAATGACACGTACAGGAGGGGAACGAACAACAACTCCACTTTGCACTGCATCACCGGAACACACATCACTTTCACTACTTTTCTCTTGATATCTGAAAAACTTTCAACACCTTGATGTTTCTGCTACGCGAGCCTTTTCCTACGATGTCACCCGAGGCCGGCGATCCCTGCTTGTGTAGGAGGAAATTAAAACACACACACAAGTGTAAGAGGTGGGTGGACGTTTTGGAGGGACTGACAAAAGACTCATTGTTGAAATAATAATAATTATCAGCAGCAGCTTGACTTCTGATTCATCCCATTATCGCCCATATTCTTTCAGCATTCCACCACTATACTTAGCTGCCAGACTTAGAAAGAGAGAGAGAATTAGAGAGAGGGAGAGAGGTTGCGCTGTGCCGAGCTGCCCTTAAAAGCTTTATAAAGATCATGATAATTGAGACGTGCAGTCTGAAATCTGTCCGCTTGCAGAAAAACAGCCCTGCTCAGTCCACTGCGGCCGCTTCTTAATGCCACAAAGAGGATTACATTTATACGTACACACACACACAGTGTTTTTGCTAACCCCTGTTCCTATTTTGGTGACCTGCTAGATTTCTGCTTTTACCTCACTGTCTCTTTACACCAGTCCAATTTGCATACTCATCTGTGATTTGTTCTCGCTCTTGGAGATCATGTTTTGATTGGCTGCGGGGTTTGTGACTGGATTTGCTTAACAACTGTTACAGAATGCTGTTTATAAACAAATAGTAAAAGAAAATACATTACTAAGTTTTTGTTTAAAGTATTTTTGAAAGAAGTCTGGGTTACACTTTATTTTAAGGTGTCCTTGTTACAGTGTAATTACACATTTAAGTACTGAGTAATACGAATTAATTACATGTACTTACTATATGGTTAGGATTAGGGTTACTTGCATGTAATCGTGCATAATTAATTGTTATCATAAGAGTAAGTGCATATAATGTGTAACAAGGACACCTTAAAATAAAGTGTTACCGAAGTCTGTTCACCAAGGCTGCATTGATTTGATCTGAAATACACTGAAAGTTGCAATACTTTACAATAAGGTCCCATTAGGTAACATTAGTTAATACATTAACATTTACTATACATTTGTGACTATTTTTTTGTATATATTTTTTTTTTGTTGTATTAAAAACACAACTGCTCATGTTAGCATTAAAGATGCACCTTTTGATTTTAATAACGTGTTAGTATGCTGAAATTAAAAGCAACTAAGGTTGAAAAAGGTTTTTTTTTTTTTTTTTACTGTTAGGTCATGTTTACTAATGTAGTTAACTAATATTAAAGGAACACTCCACTTTTTTTGCTAATAGCTTAACACAGATCATTGAATCAGATTAGACCGTTAGCATCGAGATCGAGACCGAAATGCTAACGGTCTAATCTGATTCAGTGATCTATGCTAAGCTAATAGCAAAAAAAGTGGAGTGTTCCTTTAACAATGAAACATTATTGTAAAGTGTTACTATTAAAAAAGTAATAATGTGACATGTTATATATTATATAGTAGGGTTATTTTAGTATAATTAATATATTATTATAGATTTAATAATATTAAAATTTTATATTTGTAGTTTTCCTTTTCATTTTAAAGTTTAACAATTGTTGTTTTTGTTGCCTTTATATATATATATATATATATATATATATATATATACACACAATTTAAATGTGTACAGTTCTCATTTTTATTTCAGTTTAGTTTTAGTTTTTGTAGCACATGAAATAAAAATGAGAAATGTTGCCTTGACAAACCGCTGAAATAAAATAAGTTTGTTTTTTCATTATTTTTTAATTAAAGTAACAATTTTTTATTGTTTTTGTAATTTTTTTCATTTCAGTTTAGTTTTAGATTTGATTTTATTTTCTGAAATAAAACAAGCTTGTTTTTTCATTATTTTTTTTATTTCAAGTAACAATTGTAATGTTTTTTTGTAATATTTTATTTCAGTTTAGTTTTAGTTTTTGTAGCACATGAAATAAAAATGAGAAATGTTGCTTTGACAAACAGCTGAAATAAAATGTGTTTTTTCATTCTTTTTTATTTCAAGTAACACTTCTTATGGTTTTTGTCATTTTTAATTGGTTTAGTTTTAGTTTTTGTAGCACATGAAATAAAAATAGGAAATGTTGCCTTGACAAACAGCTGAAATAAAACAAGTTTGTTTTTTTCATTATTTTTTATTTCAAGTAACTTTTTTTTTTGTGATTTTTTTTTTTTTTTTTTTTTTAATTTCAGTTTAGTTTTAGTTTTTGTTGCACATGAAATAAGAATGAGAAATGTTGCCTTGACAAACAGCTGAAATAAAATACATTCTTTAAAATGGTTTTAGTTAATTTAACCTTGCTATATACTAATTGAATACTTCATATTTTTGTGTAAAACACATATAGTCTCATATATTATAAATGTCTTTACTGTCACTTTTGATTTAATGAATTGAATGCATCCTTGCTGACCTCACTGATCCCAAACTGTTAGTGTAAATGGCAGAACACTTTAAAAAAAATTGATTTCCATTCAAACCTGTACATGAAATGACATACATCCTTTGTTAACAATTACTAATGTTGTTTGGAAACCTAATTCAATCTCTTCTAAAACATTTTCTTTCCCTCTCTCTCTCTGACAGCAAGTCGAGGAACAGTCTCTTCTGAGGAGCAGCAAATTCTGCAAAAAGCGTTTGTTCAATTCGCTCCATATTTGATCCATCTGCCAGCCCTACTCAACGGATTAAAGGCACGTCTATCACGAGGCGTCTCTGCAAAACTCCCTCCGTCACTCTTTCTCTTTCTCACACTCGTAAGTGCATTTCTTTCTCTTCAAATAAAACAGCAGGATTGATTCTTTTCCCGTAATAGCCTGGGTGAAGTGAACTAACTGAATGGGGGGGGGGAGTAAAAAACCCTCAGTTTTCAGGGACAGGAGAGAACAATTCCTAAGCGAAAGTCAGTTTGATACAGGCCAATCACTCTAAATTGCTGTCATTGAGTTGCCTGAATGAAAAGCACGCAGTAGAAGAACGGATTCAAACGTAGCTCGTTCAAAACCCATCGCAGCCAAAAATATGCTTTGTCTCACAAGGTCAGATCTGTTCAAGGATTTCGGAGGATCAGCACCATATACAGTAGACTTCTTTTGTTCCGCTCAGATGTCCTTGTGTAAGTCAGGGATTTTCAAACTGAGGTGAGCTCCTAATATTTAACATACCACTAATATTGGGTAGAAGGAATTTATTGTGTTTAAATAATCATTTTTTTAGGTTTTGGTTTTAGTTCAACAACATAGGCCAAATATTTGGTTCAGTTTAATTTAGTTCAGCATGTTTTAATTTTTTAATATCACACTTACTATTTCACACCAGGGTTAGAAATTAACTTTTCCATTTAGGGGCAATATTTACCTCCTGGAATTTATTTCCAAGGCCGTTTTTTTACATTTGTGAGGGCAATTCACCTTATTATTATAATCATCGTATTATCTTGTCTTAAATGTCAAATACTTGAATTTCATTTTCACATTTAATTTTAAACATGGCAGCTGTAATACATTGTTTAATAGTGCAGGGGCTTTTTTTGCCCCTTTGTCTTAAATTTATGGAGCATTTTGTTGGTTTCAGTGGGATTTTTGCCTCAAGCCCTCGTCAATTTCAGAAGGATTCACACTCAAAATAAGTACACAAAATTGTTTCAAAGTTAAAAATAAAATAAAATAAAATAAAATAAAGCAAGAAGCCATGGTTTACAGTGAATTTATAACAGCTAAGGGGTGATTGATTATTTTAGTAATCGAGTATTCTACCGATTATTCCATCGATTAATCAAATAATCGGATAAGAAGTTATCTTTCTTCATTAAAGAGCAATATTAAATATACAAGAGAAAATAAGATAGGTCTCTTAAAATAAACAACTAATTTGTTTCCTTTTTAGAAAAACGTACATTTTTATTGCTGAAATTGCATACATTAATAACCATGAAAACTAAACCCATTTAATGCATTTATTTGCCAAATTACATTCAGAATGCAAATATATCAATTAAAAAAATTATATATATATATATATATATATATATATATAATAAAAATACAAAAATCAATTTTACGTTAGGTAAAAAGGTAAACATTACAGCCTTAAACAAAGCCAAAAGTCAAGAAATTGAGACATTTACATGTAGGCCTATTTACACACTATTTAATTCAGCTCAGAGGGACATGAATGCATTTAACTTGCAGTTACAAATGCATAAATAATATTTTGTTATTTTAAATAAAACATTGAATACTGATATTTCCATGTATTTTTAAAATGAAGATACTTTAAATGTGAAATCAATACCACCAGTTGGCAGCATCAAGTCACTGTTAAGTAAGTGAGTCATTGCAATTGAACTGAATCATTTAACGGGTGATTCATTCAAGAACGAAACACCGTCATGTTGCTCAAAGATGCAAAACAGTGCTGTGGCTGTGTTTGGAATGGTTATTTGTTGGCAAAATAGAGCAAAATGGGCAATATGCTGTCTAAAACGCAAGTCTCTTAATATTAACTTCTTGCAAAGTGGAGCTAAGCTGTTATAAATTCACTGTAAACCACGGCTTCACAGGGCTTATTGCTTTTATAAAACGGTTATTCCATATACGTAGTAAGGTTTTACAAAATAAAACAGAGCAAATAAAGTGTAATGATATTAATAAAAACAATATTCTTCCGCCAAACAATGTAGTTCCTCAGAAACAGTTGTGGCTGCAACAAAGTGGTTGCCGAGCAACACACAGATGTAAACAAAGGTGTGTGTTTGTAGAGTAATTAACAACAGCTTTGAACGTGGCTCAACCAATGAGAATCAAAGACCAGAACTATCCCTTTTATAATCAATTTTAAACACTACAATTGAATTTGGTCATCACAACATTATAATATATGTTACAGTATGAAAAGTGGATTTTCATTTTACGACTTCTTAAAGATTACTTTTAACATTTTCCCATACATTAAAGGTTAAAGGTTTAAGGCGCTTGTTATGTAAATACACACAAAAAATCATGGACATGATTCAGAAAGGATAGATAGATAGATAGATAGATAGATAGATAAATAAATAAATACAGACTAGATTAGAAACAAATGGGAAACAGGTGGAAATGTTTGGTATTGCGCCAAAACAAAATCTTATTGAAAGCTTTTTTTTTTTTTTTTTTTTTTAAATATCAACCTCAAGGCAACTTTGTATGTATTTATATATACATAATAATTACACACAGCACACACACATATATTAGGCAAACTCAAACTTTTTTGTATGCGATTAATTGCGATTAATCGTTTAACAGCCCTAGAAAATATGTATTTCATAAATTTCTAATTTGAAAATGGTATTTTTGTGCATTTTTCATAACAATATAGTTTTAAGGAATAACCTCTCTTAAAATGAGACCAAACTTAAGTCTGTGCTCCAAAGCATTCAAGATTTAAGCTGGAAATTTAATTTTCAAATCTATGCTCAAGAAGTGGTTTACAGGAAATGAATGGTTTATAACTACTGCATAAATATAATTTAGTACTATAAAATCCCCTAAAAATGCAATTTAAAAAAAAATCAATTTTAAGGGCAGGCACTGCAGGCAAAAGAGATTTTGGGCTTTTTGGTTTTTCATAAAGTGGTTTTTCAGACTAGTTAAAAGAAAACATCCAAAAGACACTTCTAAGTGTTTCTTTTATATCACTTTATCTATTTGTCAATAGATTTTAATTGCAATACATATTTTTAAAGGCCATTTTATCAAAATATTTTTTTTTCTTCTACACTAAGTGAGAAATCTCCACTTCAGTAGCACTTACACATACCCAACTTTACATTTTTATTCCTGGTTTTTACAGAGGGATTTGTTCATATATATATCGTGCTTTTTATGCCTTTTATTGTGACAGGACAGTAGAGAGATGACAGGACAGAGCTGGGAGGAGAGAGGGGAGCGGGATCTGGAGACGGGAATCGAACTCGGGTCGTGAGTGCAGTTGCGCTATATGTCAATGCACTAACCACGAGGCTATTGGCGCCGACTTTAATATTTGTTAATATTAGTTATTATAATTTGCTTAATTACATACAACATTTTATTCCCCCTAAAATTGTTAAATACGCAGTTGTATATTTGTATAATTATGTTGTTTTCTGTCTACATATTTTCTGAATTATGGAGTGACAAAAAATGGGATATCTAAAATTCCCTCTGTAAAACAATTTGACTCTAATATGTGACCTTGGACCACAAAACCAGTCATAAGGGTCCATTTTTTAAATTTTCATAATCTAAAAGCTGAATAAATAAGCTTTACACTGGTGCATGGTTTGTTCAGATAGGACAATATTTGGCCGAGAGACAACTATGTGAAAATCTGGAATCTGAGGGTGCAAAAAAAAAAAAAAATCTAAATATTGAGAAAACTGCCTTTGAAGTTATCCAAATGAAGTTCCTAGCAATGCAATATTACTAATCAAAAATGAAGTTTTGATATTACAAAACATCTTCATAGAACGTGATCTTTACTTAATATCCTAATGATTATTGGCATAAAAGAAAAATAATAATTTTGACCCATACAATGTATTTTTGGCTTTTGCTACAAATATACCCATGCTATATACCCATGTTTTGTGGTTCAGGGTCACATATGTCAAAAAAAATTAAACAAGAATTTTGAAACTGACTTCATACATTTTTATACTAGAAATTTATGCAAATTAGCACAAGCAATGTAATAATAATTAATGATAAATAATAAAGAATTAATTAAATAATTAAAACCCTATGCACCTGCTGTGTCTTGCCTTAAAAATATTATTTAACTAAAAAAATCGCAATTTTTATTTGTAGCAATTAATTGTGAGATTTACGATCAAGAATGAAAAACTGTTTTAAAGTAAATCCTACACCATTTTTTTTTCCAGTGTAGGTCTTTTTACATGCAGATATACTGCAGTCTTTGCTTTCCTTCCAAGGGGATCATCATATTTGTTAATCTTTGGCATCAAAAAGTAAAACCCTCAGGTGTGTCGCTCACAGCGACTTGAATGGTTCATTTTAAAGAGTTTTCAGACTGATTTAACATAATATTATATCTGGCTTTGTCTTTGACTCCTGTGTGTTTGTGCGTGTTTGGGTCCGTCTCAGCGGTGGGACTCACTAGATGGTGTCTTACCTCCCTGATGGAGTGGTTACCTGGATACTGCATGCATAAATAATCGAGTCTGAGACAAGTGAGTTAGTGTGTGTTTGTGTGTGTTTGGCTGCCCAGGCTCATGTGGAGTTACAAAACACCTGCGTGGCTGGCAGCAAAACATTTTTTTTTGTTTTTTTTGCGCCATGAATTAATAAAACAAACCATCCTTGACTTGCGCTAAGGTTCTCCTTTTCTATCTGATAGGCTCTCTGTAGGAGAAGCCACCAGTGCTACTTCATAGCATTATTTAAGCAATTTTGGATTGGTAGATAAACAAAACAAAAATCCATAGACTTACAGACTGAGCCATTTTTAGGGACTAGTGCTGTCACAATTTTCATTTCAGTATAGCCAATATGTAGACCAATAACAGTAACATCTTATTAAATAAACTCATACTTCTCAGAGTAGAAACTCAAAAGCCTTTATCACAGCTATTCAGTCATGATAAAAACTGACATATTAAGCCTTTATAAGGATGTTTATTTAATTTGTATCTTACCCTGAGAGCCTTATAGATTATAAGTGAGGGTCACTTATTCAAAGAGCAGAAATATGAATTCATTTTACACTTAAGCAGCATTCTTTGCATTGACTAAACATTTCATACCAATTTAAAAACCACTGCAAATAGCAATATGCTAAAGAACACACTTAAAGAAAAACAAGTCAAATATTAATAAATATTAGGGATGCACCAATAATGCAATTCAGGATATAAACAAGCTGTTAATTATTATTATTATGTTATGGCTATTAACTGACAGATGGCAAAATTCAAAATCAATTCAAAATTTTTTGTCTAAAATAATATAATATAAATACTAAAAAGTAAAAATCATTTTAAATAAAATCTTTAAAAATTTAAATGTTAAAAAAATAATTTATACTAAATAGCTAATGCTTTTTTCTTCAGCAAGGATATGATAAATTGATAAAAAAGGTGACTGTAAAGACTTGTAATGTTAAAAAAAAATTATTTTCTGAATGAATGCTGTTCTTTTTACTTTTTATACCAAAAATATTAAGCAGCACAAATGTTTGCAACATTGATAATAAATCTGCATATTAGAATAATTTCTGAAGTGACACTAAGATGCTGAAACTTCAGCTTTGCATCACAAGAATAAATTACATTTTAAAATAAATTCAAATAGTGATCTATTATTTTAAATTGTAAGAATATTTCAAAATATTACTATTTATACTGGATTTTTTTTTTTTAATCAAACAAGTGCAGCCTTGATGAGCATAAGAGACTTGTTTTAAAAAAAAGTGTAGTTGTTTTTAATATTTGCATTTGCATGCTGATGTTTGTGAGTGTAGCTGTCGACAGAAGCAGTAGATCTGCTTGTGTTTGACTGAGTTTATAAGATAAAACCACCAGCCACCCTGAGAGCAGAAGACGCATGTTAGCATCACAAGTGTTGAGAAAGCGTCAAAACAAGACGTTCAGTGCCTTGAGGTGGTTTCTGTATTGACAGTATGAGTGTACAGTGCTGTCTGGAGTAAGTGTTGTGTGTGTCTCCAGACTTTCCGCATCATTCTGAGTCTAAGCTAATCTTCTCTGATCCTGACCGCGCACATTTCAACTGTCTGCGGATTACGGCGTATGACAGCGAGCCGTCTGTCTGTCTGCCTGTGTTTCTCGCTGATGTAAAGACTACAAGTCTTAAATAGAGTTGTGTGACAAATATTGAAAACTTTGCAACACTGCAAAACATTATGCAACAATTAAGTTTCCTGTAAAGAATTTATCAGATTGGGGGTAGGGGTTAGATATGGAAACCTGTTTCCACCACTGAATAAAAAAAAAATAAAAATGATAATTGCCACAATTCTGATCTTTTTTTTCTCTCAACTGCATGATGCAAACTTGCCATTCTGACTTTTGTGAGATTTACACTTAATTTTGCAATTCTGAGATATAAACTTGCAATTCTGAGAAATGATGTCAAAATTGCAAGATATAAACTCACAATTCTGACTTTTTTCTTCTGACTTTATAACATGCAGTTACGAGTTAAGTCAAAATTGAGCCTTCCCAAACAGCTTGATTGACAGGTGATCTGACCAATCAAAGCCGAATCCGCAATTCTGTACGACAAAACAAATCAGACAGGAGAGTAGATTAACTTGGACTTGGTGGACTTAAACGTGAACATTGTGTGTACTGACTTCTTTCCGCGGTTTAAATAAAATACGTTATGATGTTCATTCAGTTTTTTCATGCTTTAAGTAAAGAAGACAAGACGATTGGTTCACGTGTCATTGATCTAATAAGGCAATACACTGATCTGTCACAACACATTACAGAGCTACAAAACGGTATTTATTGTTTGAATTTCTTTAAAAAATGACAACATTTTTAAAACTGACACCTTGTTTCATACTAGTAGTCACCTGCTCTGTCTTGTCTGTCAGCGTTTTGTCATGTATCGTGATGTATTTTTTTTTACTGCATGAGAACATGATGTGTAGGATGAGAGCGTCATTGTTTGTCGGACATAGCAACAGCAACTAAGGAGCGCAGGTCAATTGTAAGATATAAACTTGCAATTCTGAGAACATATCAGCCCCCCCCCCCCCCTCAGAACTGGGCTTTATAACTTGCCAGTGTTGTCAGACATACGATAATTATCATATTCTTATAATAATTTAGACCTCTTTAAGATGTACGATCAATAATGAAAAAAATTCCATACTTTGAAACTTCAAATGATGGTTGTTGTAATTATAGGACTTCTATACTAATTCATCTAGCTGTGGATTCTACGTCTATCATGCCCTGCTTTTAAAGGAGAAGTCGACTTCCAGAACAACAGTTTACATATAATGGACTCACCCCCTTGTCAACCAAGCTGTTCATGTCTGTCTGTCTTCAGTCGTAAAGAAATTGTTTTTTGAGGAAAACATTTTAGGATTTTTCTCCATATAATGGACTGATATGGTACTTGAACTTCCAAAATGCAGTTTAAATTTTGAAAAAAAAATCACAATAATTTGTTGTTGTTTTTTTCCAGTGGTGGAAAAGGGCTTCCATAGTTAGGGGTGTGTCCGAAGTGTGAATCCTTATTCAGAACGACACAAAAAACATGTTCTATGCAGTCACTAAAGCAGTAGCCTGTTACATTACAGTACATAAAATTTCACTTAACACAAACAGAGAGAGAGAGAAGACTGACAGGACGATGGCGAATGACTTGCAGATCCTGAGCACCACTGACAAACATCTAATCTTGTAAAATGTGTGGTAAGTACTGCCGCTCCGTAGTATACACAGAGTATGTGTGATTGTGAATCTCGAAAGTGAAAGTAAAAAGCGAGCGTTAATTAATAGCAGCTTCCTGACAGCCTGCAATTTCTATACAGTATAATTACCCAACGATATAACTGCGAGAAAAAGCATTGAATTTTTTTTTTTCTCCCATCTCGTATTTATTCGCTTTAGTGATTCCGTAGTACACGTCACTGGTTTGTTCCTGAATTAATTATTGTCTTGAAAGAATCGGTAGTGAATGATTCAGAGACTCACTCGTAAATACTCATTTGTTGCCACCCACTGGTGTAACGATGTAACATGCAAAAAGAGTCACTGAAAAAAATCAATATGTAGATTTTCATATTGTAGAAAGAATGACAAATATTAGATATAATACAGATATAATTTTTATTTTTAGCTATATTGCACAGCTCGGCTCTCAACTTATAAAAACTTCCACTCTTCTCTCTCTCTCTCTCTATCTACAGGAGAACAATCTGCTCTCTGTCAGTCTGTGTTTCACTCTCGTTCCCGATGAGTGTCAGTGCGGCACAGCGGGGTCTCCCACCTCTCTCCATTTCTCTTCATTTCTCCCCATCACTCATTCTCTAACAGACACATATATCCGGCCTTCGCTCTTCAATATCCTTGAAATCCCTCAATCATTCATTCCTCAACATATGCTGGCCTTTAATGTACATCACGCGCTGGATACGCTCTGTATATTTGATCATGTGTGATGGGTTATTCTGACCCTGCGCTCTCATTGAACACCTCTTCAGTCGATTGTAGTGTTTTATGTAGAGTTTATCTTAATATCAGCACACTTTGAGCATCACTATGCTATTTTATTCTTAACCACTGGAATTCAGAAGTCAAGAGCGTACCCAGGGTCGACAGTTTGTGTGAAATGACTGTTTTCTGTACTCTCAACTATTCATGAGGTGCTTCGTTCCGCCCTTCTTACTGCATCTTGTTCTTCATTTGCACTTTCTATATAACACTCATCCAATGCATTACTTTCTACTGTAGAGCATTGGGGGCGTTTATCATCTATGGCTACATGAAATTGCTTGCCGAGATATTTCTTTGCATTTCCTACTGAAACATCAAATATGATTAATTGACTTTTAAAAGGGAGAAGAATATGCGGTAACACTTGAAGTCATTAAATATAATGTATTATTTAAGTATTTTAATGCATTAATTGTGCCTTGTAATGCATGCATTGTATGATCTCAAGAATAATTGTACCCATAGTTATAATACGCTATAATACTATTCACTGTTATGTTACGTTTAGAAATGATAATACATTAAAATGTAGGACATGCAACAAATTGAAGATGTAACAAGGAATTTGTAAATACTGTATCATAATTAACTTACCCTTAGGCCATCCAAGATGTAAATGAGTTTGTTTATCAATAGGAACAGATTTAGAGAATTCACCAATGGATCCTCTGCAGCGAATGGGTACCGTAAGAACGAGAGTCCAAACAGCTGATAAAAACATCACAATAGTCCACAAGTAATCCACACCATTCCAGTCCATCAGTTAATGTCTTGTGAACTGAAAACCTGTGTGTTTGTAAGACACAAATCTATCAAGATGTTTTTAACTTGCAAACTTGTCCTCTATCCATAATTACGATAGCATTTTAATACCATGTTAAAAAATTAAAAAAGATTTAAGTCATAATATTTCGAAAATAAAGCCGAAATACTACGAGAATAAAGTTGAAATTATGAGAATAGAGTCGAAATTACGAGAATAAAATTGAAATATTATATAGAATACAGTCTAAATGTTTTCAATACAGGCCATTTCCATGTGCAATAAAGGCTATAGCCTACTCTCAAAAAATGATAACTTTCTATAAACTATAAATTTCTATGATTTAAATTCTTGAAAAATTTCAACCTTATTCTCGAAATATTTCGACTTTATTCTTGAAACATTTCAACTTTATTTTCATAATTTCAACTGTATTCTCAAAACACTTCGACTTTATTTTCAGAATTTCGACTTTATTCTCGAAAAATTTTGACTTTATTTTCAAAATTTGACTTTATTCTCTAAACATTTTGACTTTATTCTCGTAGTATTTGACTATTCTCGTAGTATTTCCCATTAAATTTCGACTTTATTCTTGAAACATTTTGACTTTATTCTTGAAACATTGACCTATTCTCAATTTCGACTTTATTCTCGAAATATTTCAACTTTATTCTCGTAATTTCGACTTTATTCTTGAAAAATTTTGACTTTATTCTCGAAACATTTCGACTTTATTGCCAAAAATTTTGAATTTATTTTCAAAAATTTCGACTTTATTGTCTGAACATTTAGACTTTATTCTCAAAAAATTTCAAATACACTGACCAAAATTTTAAGCGCAACACTTTTGTTTTTTGCCCCCATTTTTCATGAGCTGAACTCAAAGATCTAAGACGTTTTCTATGTACACAAAAGGCCTATTTCTCTCAAATATTGTTCACAAATCCGTCTAAATCTGCGTTAGTGAACACTTCTCCTTTGCCGAGATAATCCATCCACCTCACAGGTGTGGCATATCAAGATGCTGATTAGACAGCATGAGTATTGCATAGGTGTGCCTTAGGATGGCCACAATAAAAGGCCACTCTAAAATGTTCAGTTTTATCACACAGCACAATGCCACAGATGTCGCAAGTTTTGAGGGAGCGTGCAATTGGCATGCTGACTGCAGGAATGTCCACCAGAGCTGTTGCCCGTGAATTGAATGTTTATTTCTCTACCATAAGCGGTCTCCAAAGGCATTGCAGAGAATTTGGCAGTACATCCAACCGGCCTTACAACCGCAGACCATGTGTAACCACACCAGCCCAGGACCTCCACATCCAGCATCTTCACAAACATCTTCACATCTATCACATCTTCACCTCAACAAAACTTTTGTATATAGCACATATGCACATTCATAGTTCTGTCTATGGACATCTTTTTTTTTTTTTTTTTTTTTCTGTATATTTTTATTACCACTGTTATTTATAATTTATTGTATATTCTTTTTTAATATTAGTGTTTATTATTACCTTAATTTTATGTATGTCTGCACTATGTTTGTATTTTCTGTACTGGAAGCTCCTAACACCAAGACCAATTCCTCGTGTGTGAACACACTTGGCAATAAAGCTCTTTCTTCTTCTTCTTCTTCACATCCAAGATCGTCTGAGATCAGCCACCCGGACAGCTGCTGCAACAATCGGTTTGCATAACCAAAGAATTTCTGCACAAACTGTCAGAAACCATCTCAGGGAAGCTCATCTGCTTGTCGTCCTCATCGGGGTCTTGACCTGACTGCGGTTTGTCGTTGTAACCGATTCGAGTGGGCAGATGCTCACATTCAATGGCGTTTGGCACTTTGGAGAGGTGTTCTCTTCACGGATGAATCCCAGGTTTTCACTGTACAGGGCAGATGGCAGACAGCATGTATGGTGTCGTGTGGGGGAACGGTTTGCTGATGTCAGTGCTGTGGATGGAGTGGCCCATGGTGGTGGTGGGGTTATGGTATGGGCAGGCTTATGTTATGGACAACGAACACAGGTGCATTTTATTGATGGCATTTTGAATGCACAGAGATACCGTGACGAGATCCTGAGGCCCATTGTTGTGCCATTCATCCACGACCATCACCTCATGTTGCAGCATGATAATGCACGGCCCCATGTTGCAAGGATCTGTACAAGGAAGTGCTCACTAACACAGATTTAGACAGATTTGTGAACAATATTTGAGAGAAACAGGCCTTTTGTGTACATAGAAAAAGTCTTAGATCTTTGAGTTCAGCTCATGAAAAATGGGGGCAAAAACAAAAGTGTTGCGTTTATAATTTTGGTCAGTGTATATTCTCAAATAATTTGGACTTTATTCTCGTAATTTAGACTTCATTCTCAAAATATTACGACTTTAATGTTGGATTCTTTTTTTTTTTTTAACATTGCACTAAAACGCTGTCGTACATAATATTGCCTCCTTCTGTGAAAAAGTCATCTCATCTGAATAAGGAGAGACCATGCAGAGATCAAGCACTGTTTACAAGCCAAAACAGTTTTAAAACAAATACACTATGTTGGTGGATTTTGATGTGAAACGACAAAAGGAGATGGACTTTTTCAAGCGTTATTATGGATTATTGACTAGGCCACACTGGCCAGAAGCAACAGTTTAAAGTTAAAACACCTTAAAATGTATCCGCTTCTTATAAACACACAGCTTTTTGCTTCACAAGATGTTAATTGTTGGACTGGAGAGGTGTGGATTACTTGTGTGCATTCTGACGGCACCCATTCACTGCAGAGGATCCATTGGTGAACAAGTGATGCAATGCAATAAATTTCTCCAAATCTGCTCTGATCAAGAAACAAACTCATCTACATCTTGGATACCCTGAGGGTGACTACATTTTCAGTCAATTTTCATTTTTGGGTAAACTATTCCTTTAACTTCAGCTACAATTATTTATGAAAAGAAATCATAAATAATTGTAACCAAAGCTAGAAGCTAGACAACTTTGAGAGAAATTAGGAAACAACATAGGATATAGTTAAAATCAGGGTCCCGAAGCAAAACCGCTGCTAATCAGTTTATTCAGTCGACTTCTGTGAGTACACCAGCATACAGATGAGCTGAAAGCTAGCGCACGTGGACTAAAAGCCACAAAACTCTAAATTTGATTTCATGGTTCTTTAATATCTCTCCCCGCTCACCTCTGCTTCATTTCTCTATCCATTCAGCCTATTGTTTTGGTCTTGTCACCTCAGATATAGCAACAAAAGCGAGGCTGCCACCCATCAATTCCTCTCCGAGCCAAACATGCACACGGTGCAGTGGTGCACCAAAACAAATGGCATAGCTTGATTGTTTTAATGTGCTTAAACTCCCACAGCACAGGCTGTGCCATGTTTTTCAATCTTTTTCTATTCCCCTCTCATTTTCTTGCCGTCTCTCTCTCTCTGGAGCTCAGCTGCACATAATAAATTCATCTGCTTTCAGTATCTGGATCTGCAACAGAGCCACAGCCGCCCCACGCCGACTGAACACTAGACAAAATGGTTGCCTGTATCTTGTTCTTGTTCTCTCTCCATCCACAGAATCTCTGAAATAAAGGGCTTTCTATGTTTCTCTTTTCAAGAATCATGCGTTGGGTCATTCTATGAAGTGGGCGCGTTATGAAGGGCTACACGCACTCCTGCCAGCTGTTTATTTAGCCTTCTATTGTGTTTCTCTGTGGTATGTGTTTGCTGGGTCAAACTGACCTCAGACAGAAAGAACATTGCTGTAACAGTCTCATTTATGAAATGTGCTTGTGTACTGTGTGGTAAAACAGTAGGATAAATATCAGTAATGCCTACTGGCTTTTGATTACATCCAAGGAATCTGAAGAGACAATAACCACATAAATACATAAACCATCATGATTCCTCCTTGGCAAATCCGAAAACCCCAAAAGTAAACAACGTATGCTACAAAAACCTTATACGAAAACTTATACGAAACGGGAGGAAACAATATATTTCAATACTTTGTCTCACAATTATATCACTGAGTAATTATATTGTATATAAAAGTGCAGGCATCACAAAGGGGCTATAAAAGAATTAGTCCACTTCCAGAACAAAAATTTACAGATAATGTACTCACCCCCTTGTCATCCAAGATGTTCATGTCTTTCTTTTTTCAGTCGCAAAGAGGTTGTTTTTTGAGGAAAGGATTTCATGATTTTTCTTCATATAATGGACTGCTATGGTGCCCCGAGTTTGAACTTCCAAAATGCAGTTTAAATGTGTTTTCAAACGATCCCAAATGCGGTTGTAAACGATCCCAGCCGAGAAAGAAGGGTCTTATCTAGCGAAACGATTGGTTATTTTCAAAAAGATAATACAATTTATATACTTTTTAATGTCAAATGCTCGTCTTGTCTTGCTCTGCCAGAACTCTGTTTTTTTCCGGTTCATGACAGTTAGGGTATGTCGAAAAACTCCCATCTCATGTTCTCCCTCAACTTCAAAATCGCCCTATATCGCTGTTTTATCTTTTTTGTTAAGGGTGTTTGATCTTCTTTGCATGTTCACTTTGCAAAGACTGTGTCGGTACTTCTGCAGTGATGTAGGATGATTTTGAAATGATTTTTGAAGTTGAGGGAGAAAAAATGATTGGAGTTTTTCGACATACCCTAACTGTCTTGAGCCAGAATACACAGAGTTCAGGCAGAGCAAGACGAGACGAGCGTTTGAGATTAAAAAGTATTTAAATTGTTTTTTTTTTATGAAAATAACTGATCATTTCACTAGATAAGACCCTTCTTCCTCAGCTGGGATAGTTTACACTTGCATTTGGGATCGTTTGAAGCCGCATTTAAACTACATTTGTGACCCTGGACCACAAAAACAGTCGTAAGGGTCCATTTTTCGAAAAAGAGATTTATACATCATCTGAAACCTGAATAAATAAGCTTTCCATTGATGTATGGTTTGTTAGGATAGCTATTTGAATAAACGGAATCTGAGGGTGCAAAAAAATCTATATATTGAGAAAATGGCCTTTAAAGTTGTTCAATTAAAGTTCTTAACCTTTTCACACGTGAGTTTAAATATTCTAGCTGAGCCTTCAGGGTGAGTTTTTTTAGGCGACCGTTATTTTAGAATGTATTATTGTTTCCATGGGGATGCGTTGTGTTTGTCACGTGACACAACGCAGCCACAATAGGTTGTTTGCAATCACGTGATTCTGAGGACGCGCGAAATGCAGATGGAGGGCAGGAACTGATTTTTCTCTATAGGAATCAATAGCAGATTCTCAAAATGACTATGTTTTCAGTTGTTTATGGAAATCGGTCAAACCGAGAAATTTCATTTGCTGTTCGAAAATTTGCTGTTCTTAAGGAGGAAAAGGCAAGGATTGACTGAAAAAAAGCAGGGAAAAGTGGCTTGTAAACCTGCGTCTGCGGTCAGGAGGACAGTCAGATAACGCCTGTGTGCGCGAATGGTTAATAAAAGATATAATAATATTAAGATATATGTAAATAGATACAGGGTGAGATGCTGAGAATTCACTCAATGCTAAATGCCACACGTAGATACAATGTAAATAAGATATTATATTTGCAGTTGATTACAATGGGACCTTGTGAGATTGCAATAAATTGAAGTGAGTGACAGCTTTTTGGCAGACGTCCTTTCCTTTTCCTTTCCTTTTTAGTGACTATATGAAAGCGCTATTTGCTCGGTTTTGTGGCTATTGGTCCTGTTAGCAGCACGCAAAGCGAAACTTTTATTAAAATTCCGAACTGTTTATAGAAAGCGAGCAAATAGCGCTTCCGTATAGTCACTAAAAAGCTGTCACTCACTTCAGTTTATTGAAATCTCACAATGTTCCGTTATAATCAGTGACGCTCTCGAAACTACAAATATAATATCTTATATTGTGTCTACGTGTGGCGTTTAGCATTAAGTGAATTCTCACTGTCTCACGCTGTATCTATTTATATATTTCTTTATTAATATCTTAACGTATTATTATATCTTTTCTTAACCATTTGCACACACAAGCATTATCCGACACTCCTCCTGACCACAGACGGAGGTTTACAAGCCACTTTTTCCTGCGGTTTTCAGTCAATTTCTTGCCTTTCCCCCCTTATGAACAACAAATTTTCATACATGATAAAAGCTCTTTTGTGGTTTCTCGGTTTGACCGATTTGAGCATCCATAAACAACGCAAAACACAGGCATTTTGAGTTTCTGCTAGTGATTCCTATGGAGAAAAATCACTTCCTGCCCTCCAGCTGCATTTCGCGCCACAGTAATGACGTCATGTGCAAACAACCTATAGCACTGTATGACACATGTATCCCTTTTATATAGTTTTTCCTTTTTTATTATTTTTATTATTAATATTGCTCACTGTATTATGAAATATCTGATATTCCGATTCTGAAAAAAATGTTTGGAAGTTTAAACACTTTTATAACGAGCGTGTTAGTTGATCTATGCCGAGTAATGGGCACCGCCATGTTAGTTCGTGCTGAATCCGAGCTGTGGGATTTACAAGGTGCAAATTCATCCTCTTACATTAAAGTAAGTCTCTGGTGAGCTGGGAAAAGAGCAGAGTAAACTTTATAGTTACCTACTTAATGTGTATGACATCAATAAAACATGTCGTCAGATTACATTTGTAATGTTCTTTATTGTCACTTCCATAGACATCGGCGTGTATTTTGCAAACTATAAATGCATCGTTTTACTAGTACTTATGTGTATTTAAATGTCTGGAACCTAAAAAAAAGCATTATATAGTTGAAAACTCCGTATAGTTGGGTTATGACAAGCGCTCACCGCGTCCGATCTGGCTCTGCGCCAGCCAAAGCAGATTTGAATTCAGCAGCTGATTACGTGATGCGCTGAATGTTCGAATCACACCGGTGTGATCGTACGCTTCAGGGACCAGCCAAGAATGATCACTCCGGTGTGATCGTACGCGTTAAAGGGTTAATAATGCATATTACTAATCAAAAATTAAGTTGTGATGTATTTACAGTAGGAATTTTAAAAAATATCTTCATGGAACATGATCCTTACTAAATTTTCTAATGATTTTTGGCATAAAAGAAAAATCAATCATTTTGACCCATACAATGTATTTTTGGCTACTGCTACAAATATAACCCAGCGACTTAAGGTTTTGTGGTCCAGGCTCACATTTTGGAAGTTCAAACTCGGGGCACCATAGCGGAAAAATGCTGAAATGTTTTCTTCAAAAACATAATTTCTTTACGACTGAAGAAAGAAAGGCATGAACATCTTGGATGACAAGGGGGTGAGTACATTATCTGTAAATTTTTGTTCTGGAAGTGGACTTCTCCTTCAATATGCGGGGCACTGAAATTGCTTTTGAATGCATGCTCGCTTTTTCTTTAACTTTTGAGATATGCAATCACACGTACTCTGTGTTATTCATTTTCAATGCCTTTCCGAATATGATTTCACGCTTTGGGCGCATCCCTTTTTTTTTTTTTTTTTTTTTTTAGGTAGAAATTTGGGTCTTATAGGTTTAGCAAGGCAAGTTACGTACCCCATGGAGCTGGTTTAATTAGCCCCTAGAGTACACATACACACAACCCAGCTATAGTGAAGCACATGTACATAGACTGAATACAAACTAAAGCGCCAGAGAATGAAGTTATCACATCTTTAAAGACCAAAATGGCATTCACAACCCATTTCACTTCTGTGATGTGTCGTATTTCCACATGAAACGGACTATTCAATGGAAAAAATTGATTGGATTTGATTCTGGAAGTGATTGCATCATGAAAAGTAAATCATGTCAGAGTGCAGTGGATTGTGGAGAACTACTACCCTGCAGAAGCACCACACAATCACATATATTTGATGAGGCTTTTGAACAGGACATGGAGGCTGAAGGTCAA
This sequence comes from Cirrhinus mrigala, assembly GCA_036247105.1. NCBI lineage: Eukaryota > Metazoa > Chordata > Actinopteri > Cypriniformes > Cyprinidae > Cirrhinus > Cirrhinus mrigala. The sequence continues at coordinate 32,564,611 of CM070025.1, forward strand.
ATACACCTTTTGGAGCATTTCCATTGCCATGTCCCAGTTCGCCTACTTACACCTATGCACTAAATGTATGCACTCTTTTGAGAGATGGAATAAAACCCTAGATACTTTTGAATGTGCAGTAAAAGTGTAGGCATGCCATATACCACATCAGAAACTTGCACTCTCTTGCATAGCTGCAAAACAGCCTGTCAATCATTCTGTCACAGGTAAAGAATTAGTTCACTTCCAGAATAAAAATTTTGTGATAATTTACTCACCCCCATGTCAAGAATTAAAGTTTCTGAGGAAAATATTTCAGGATTTTTTTTCCATATAGTGGACTTCAATGGGGATCAATGGGTTGAAGGTCCAAATACGACTTAACGCATTATGCATGTTGGAATGGCCACGTGCCGTTTGTTCTTCAACTGTGTACTTCAGTTCAAAAAGGTATGGGGAAAAATTCAATCTCATTTTCAATGCAACCCTTTGAAGCTGCATTGAAACTGCGATTTGGACCTTCAACTCGTTGATCCCCATTGAAGTCTGTTATATGAAGAAAAATCCTGGAATGTTTTCCTCAAAAACCTTCATTTCTTTCTGATTGAAGAAAGACATGAACATCTTGGATGACATGGGGGTGAGTGAATTAACAGGAAATTTTTATTCTGGAAGTTAACTAATCCTTTAACATGTTCTTATACACATTGTACATTTTTAAAATTAAATTTACACTACTGATCTGACCCTCTTCCAAAAGGCAATGGGTGGTTGGCAATATTTGCTGGTAAAGTGTGCACTAATCCACATTTTAAATATCTACCAGAAGTAGTAGACCATTCTGGGACTTTTGGCATACTCTTTTCAACATACTTTGTGATGGTTTTTATAGCTACACTATCAGTCAGAAGTTTTTGAGCAGTAAGATTTGTATTGTTTTTTAAAGAAGTTTCTTTTGTTCACCAACCCTGCATTTATTTAATTCAAAATACACCTAAAACAGTACAATTTTGAAATATTTTTACTATTTAAAATAAGTATTTTCTATTTGAATATATTTTAAAATGTAATTTATTCCTGTGATTTCAAAGCTGAATTTTTAGCATCATTACTCCAGTCACATGATCCTTCAGAAATCATTCTAATATTCTGATATGCTGCTCAAAAAAAAAAAAACTCTTTGTTATTATTATGGTGTTGAAAACAGCTGTGTAGATTTTTTTTCAGGTTTCTTTGATGAATAGAAAGTTCAGAAAAACAGCATTTATCTGAAACTGAAATCTTTTGTAACATTATAAATATCTTTATCATATATCTTTTCTTTTGATAAATTTAAAGCATCATTGCTAAATAAAAGTATTAACATAATTTCTTTAACCAAAAGAAAAAAAAAAAAAAAAAATACTGACAAGTTTTTGAATGGTATAGTGTATAATGTTACAAAAGCTTTTTATTTCAGATAAATGCTGATCTTTGGTTCTTTCTATTTATCATAGCATTCTGAAAAAAATGTACTCCGTTTTAAACATTAATAATAATAATAATGAAATGTTTCTTGAACAGCAAATTGTCATATTAGAATGATTTCTAAACAATCTGACACTGGAGTAATGATGTTGAAAATTTAGCTTTGATCACAGGAATAAATTAAATTTTAAAATATATTCAAAGCAGTTATTTTAAAAAGTAAAAATATTTCACAATATTATTGATTTTGCTGTATTTTGGATCAAATAAATGGAGGCTTGATGAGCAGAAGAGACTTCTTTAAAAAACATTAAAAATCTTACTGTTCAAAAACTTTTGACTGGTAGTGTATGCATACTATTTAGGACGGATAACATTTTATCTTGCTTTCCAGTACAAATATCACAACATTATAAAAATCAAGACACATTTACTTGAGAAGCAAATGATTAAAATCACTTGAGGAATGTTTTCAAATTAAGCTCATTTATGTTTAAAACAAGAACAAATATCTAACAGTGGGGTATGAAAACTAATCTAAAATTATGTTTCTGACACCACTGGCAGATAATTTTTTGTGTTTTAAACACAAATTAGCTTAGCCTTTTTTCTTCTCTTGCATCTTGATGCAAGAATGTTGAGATATTTGTACTGGAAATACAGATGAAGAAAATAATTTTTAACAGTGTGCACACTTGGATTTAGGGCATGTTTCTTTTTCAAATTTGTTGCAGTTATTACAGCTAACCAGAGTTCAGATGCTGTGTTAAACACAAAAAAAGACTTTATCCAACAGTTACCTACAGCAGTGGCTAAACAGCCATTTAGCTACTGGTTAATATTAACTAATACCTGTAGTCTTAACAACCTCAGCTAAAAAGGAAAGCCATTTCAGAAGCAAGCCATTACATTTTGGAGAAAAGACAAAACAATTTTCTTCCTAAAATAACCTGCACTAAGAAATCAAGCATAAAAAAAAAAGATTAGAAAAATGTAGCAGGAAAGTAAAAAGGGCAATTTTGATCACATGCTGATTTAAAACATAAAAATGGTTCTTTTTGTTGTACATCCATTCTAGTTCAAAGGTGAAGTATGTTAGTTTTCTATGCTAAAATCTTTTCTTCTCTCGCAGTATTCTTTATCCTTCGTTTCTCTTTGTTCTGCTCTGTCACTATTCGTCAATATGTTTATCTTTTCATCTCTTTCTTGTTGTGGGAGGACAAGAACTTGTTTTGTTGCTGGGTCAAAGGTTGAAGCGAGGCCAGATGCAGCTCCACTGAACCAAGAAACGTTTTCACAACACACCACTGACCGACGCACACACGCACACACATCAAACCATCGTTCCATCAGCACTCGACTATGACGTTCCAGCTCTTTTCTTCCTTCTTTTAGCACAACAAAACAGAACTCAAGAGGGAGCGAAACAGAAAGAGAGACAGAAACAGAGTGGAGGGACATTGGGGAAAGCCTGAAGCACACTTAACCTCTATTACGAGCTGGTGTATGCGCTTCGGCGCTGTAGCGTACAGTGGTAAAGCCACGGGCGATGCGGAGGAGCGGGCGCGCGGGGACACGTCCACTCGCGCACACACATCACGGTTTAATGGAGAGCCCGGTGGCAATGGCACGGGCAACATACTTCACTCATTTGGCCTTATCATCTTATCTTATCTAGGGGAGTTCCCATGAGGCTCCCAGTCAGAAAGCATCAAGAAAAAGAGAAATAAATAATAACAGTGGCAAGACGGAGAGAAAAACCTCATCTTTATCTCTCTGCACATATTTCTCCTCACCCTCACCGAGATCAAAGGCTCCCCAGATGCAAGCCGACTGTTTTCTTACATATTTTCTTTCTTGTTGCGAGCTAACTCAATAACAAAAAGGGAAAAAAGCATTTCATTAATATTCATTTCATTCAATCTGCGACTCCATTCCGTGGCTATAAGAAAATTCACCATATGGTAGAGTGTGAAAAGACTGTTTCTTCCCTATTGTGAGAAAACATGTGTTTAGGGAATGCTCACGGATGATTTTAGGAGCCGGGATCCAAACCAATCAGAAAACAGGCGATGTGAAAGAAGATACGGAGCACGAGCGCACAATGGAGCCCGAGCGCAAAGATGGCCTTGCTCTTTATGAGAGAGAATTGAATTTTTATCTCGAGTTAATATTAAGGTCTTAACAAATCTCATTCTGGCGGTTCTCATATAGAAACGAGACGTCAGGGTAAACTAACCTCTAGCGGTTCAAGGATGGAGGGTTTAAAATAAAGGTGGGAGAAAAAAATCGATTCTCCGATGCATCGCGAATCTCTCTTCAACGAATCTCCTAAGAATCGATTCAGAGCTTGTTTTTTCCCGCATGTGGCACGTGTGCGCGCTAGAGATGTGGCGGGCTTCATTGCACAGAATTTGCGTTGTGAGAAGCGTCTTTCATAGCCGCTGAATGCGGAAAGCGCTGTGCTGGCCGCTGGGTTCAGAGCGGCAAAAGTTCAACTATTTTGAACTTTAAGCGCGGCATGCGCGCCGCTTTGGTCGAAGCAGAAACAAGCCGGCCTTGTGGAGAAGGGTGTTCCTGCACAACCGGAGGCTGCAGTTTCAGGACCGCATTTTTAGGACCGCATTTCCTGATCCGCATTATTTTATTTATTTATTGTATATATGTATGTCTTAGTTTCTCATACCATTTAATAGCGCTTGTTATTCAATTCTGGATGTTATTATATTTTAAAGAAATATGTAGTTTGATTGTGTACACTTAATTATTGTCCTAACCAACTCCTAACCCTTAACATAGGTAACCCGATTGAAATATTTAACCTAATTTATTTCAATATATTCTATATAATATTCTGGTTTTAAATTCAGTTTTCTTGTAAAGAAAGACTTGTATCTTTGCGAGACTTCAGTTCATTAGCCGCAGCACAGAGATTCACGTCTGATGTGTGACACACATAAAGTGCAGTAAACGGTAAAACAATTGCGCTACAAATTAGTGTGTTTATTAATACATTAATAAATGTAAGATAATTTAAATACAAATGCTAGTTTATAACATTCAGCAGAACAATGAACTGTTTTGCACAGCTAAATAGGCTAAATGGAGATTGCTGACACCGCCTCGAACACAAGTTCATACCAGCTCTTACATTAAAAATAAGATGGAAAGATAAAAAATGAATAGTTTTTGTTTTATGCTTGAATCAGGTCTCCTCTAGATGGCGCTGTCACAAAAAATAGGGTCCTAGAAATGCGGTCCTAGAACTGCGTTCTTGAAACTGCAGCCTCCGGTTGTGCAGGAACATACCATTGGGCCTTGTGCGGCGCAAGCAATAGAACAGAATGAGTTTCATAGCGCAGCGCTTTCCAGGTTCGGTGTGACACGTGCGCATTGCTTGACAGTGTGTGCTTCCACCTGCCGTGTGTTATTTTAGATATGCTTTCATTAATGCCATTTGGAATGCAGTACTATTAGATGCACAAAACTCGCGCACTGACGGACTTTCACGTGCGCTTTGTGTTTGTTGTCCTGAAGATCGATTGCGGCTGCGGTTAAATGCACGTCCATTTTCAAATAATTTTATACAAAATTGATGTTTCCACAGTCAGTTATGTTTTCAGAGCAGGACAAAACATCTGATATATCGAAATAGATCTGTGCATTAGTGTGAATGCAGTCTGTTAAAGCTGCCACTGTCTATGATCTCATCAGTAATAATCAAACGGCAATAATGCTGAGGAAAAAAGAAAAACCCATAATATTGTCTGAAAACTTTCCGATACTTAAAGAACACTTATTTTTGTTTTAAAAAGTAGCCTGTTTATATAATAAAAAATATGTTTGCACAAAATAAATTGTATATAAAATTTATATGCAAATGTAGCCATGTGCAGTAATATTGAAAACTGAGAATGTGATGCATAGTGATATTGAGTTGATAATGAAAATTGTAATTGAATTGAATCATGAAACCAGTGAAGATTCACACCACTACTTTTAAGATGGCAGTACTGACAACAGAGATTACAACTATGAACAAAAAGCAAAGAAGCTGCAATTTTGGTTAAAATGTAAGGTTGTAAAGATGTGAGCAGAAGAATTAATTGGGGAAAAATGTAGATTAAGAATCGTTTTGGAATCCCAGAATCGGAATCAGATCGGATCATGAAGTGCCTGATTCCCACCCCTAGTTTAAAACCAAATAATAGGCGAGCTTCAAGAAGTTTACGAGTGTGTACATTTGAACACTGAGTAAAGTGACAGTGAAGATCTTCAAATGTGTTTGTGACAAGCTCTGACACTACTAAATTTGCTTTGATTTTCTGCACAGGCAAAGAAGAAGAAGAAATTGTGACAGTTATCGAGTAGCAATGATGAGAAAACAAGCCTTGGTCATCAAACAAGCTGCTAATTAAACAGCAGCGCTTTAGTGTAAGTTACACTAGTAGAAATGTCTGAGAGAATGTGTGAATTTATAGAAGCAGTGTCTGCTAGAAAAATGCAGAACTTGGTTAACAAGCTCAACCCAGTCCTTACTAGTTTTGACTATCAAGGTACAAATGCAGCTTATTTGGGCCGAAAATGCCCATGTAGACACACAGAGATGGTGTGTCTGGCATAAAATAACCAACAGCGCTTTGTTTCATTTTGCATGGCATACAAGGGATGGGGTAAATCAGAAATCAATGAAACTACAATAACTAACTGGTGTGGAAAAACTCAAATAATGACACAACAGAAATTGCTCGAAGCAGGTTCACCAGATGAATTTTAAATCTCTGTTGAAATTCAACCAGCGAACCTGCATTTGTTCCACCAGTGAAGAGAAATCAATGTGATAATAATAGTCGACCGATATGTGGTATTCAGTGGTACACTGTAACAAAATAAAAAGGGTTGATTTCAAAAAAGCTTTTAAATGTAGCATGTTGCATTAATAACTAATAGTCGTAAAAACAAATGGTTTAAATATAAACATCAACAAATATAAAAAGATAAGTTTACAGCAACAAGAGTAGAAATCATTTGAAAATATTTGAATTAGATTCTGCCACAGCCTATGCATTACAAATGTATAGGCTAAAAATATGAATATGAAATATACACACATCCATCCATCTCTTTCCATCCAACTATCCACACATCTAGCCAGCCATCCATCTCTCCATCCATCAGTCTCTTTACATCCAACTTCTATACACCAAGGCCATCTCTCTCCATCAAACCAACCATCCATACACCCACCCATCCATCTCTCCATCCACACACCCAGCCAGCCATCCATCCATCTCTCCATCCACACACCCAGCCAGCCATCCATCCATCCATCTCTCCATCCAACCATCCATTTCTCTCCATCCAACCATCCATACACTCAGCCATCCATCTCTCCATCCATCAGTCTCTCTCTATCCAACCATCCATACACCCAGCCTTCTCTCTCCATCAAACCAACCATTCATACACCCACCCATCCATCTCTCCATCCATACACCCACCCATCCATCTCTCCATCTGTCACTCTCTCTCTATCCAATCATCCATACACCCAGCCATCCATCTTTCATCCATCCATTCCTCTCTCCATCCAGTTATCCATCCATCCATCTCTCTCCATCAAACCAACCATCCATACACCCAGCCATCCATCTCTCCATCTGTCAATCTCTCTATCCAATCATCCATACACCCAGCCATCCATCTTTCCATCCATCTCTCTCTATCCAGTTATTGTCCACCCACTCATCTCTCTCCATTTATCCATCCATCCATCTTTCTATCAATTATCGTCCACCCACCCATCTCTCTCCATCCAGTTATCCATCATCTATCTCTCTCCATTCAACCCTCCATACACCCAGCTCTCTCTCTCTTCATCCACCTCCCCATTTATCCCTCTCTCTCTCAATCCAAACATCCATCCATCAATGTGTCCCTCTTTTTCCATCCATCCAGCCATCTCTCTATCCAATTATCGTCCATCCACCCATCTCTCTACATCTATCCATCCATCCATCCCTCTCTCCATCCAGTTATCCATCCATCCATCTCTCTCCACCCAAACCTTCCATACACCCAATCCATCCATCCATCCATTCCTCTCCATCCAACCATCTATCCATCTCTCTCCATTCATCCACCCAGCCATCTCTCATCCATCAACCCTTTCTATCCAATTATTGTCCACCCACCCATCTCTCTCCATTCATCCATCCATCTGTCTATTAATTATCGTCCACCAACCCATCTCTCTCCATCCATCCATCCACCCACACTTCTCTCTCTCCATCCAGTTATCCATCTATCCGTCCTCTCTCGCCATCCAACCATTAATACACACACCCAGCCATCTCTCTCTCCATCCATCCACCCATCTATCAATTACCGTCCACCCAACCATCCATCCCTCTCTCTTCATCCAACCATTAATCCATACACCCACCCATCTCTCTTTCCATTTATCTATACATCCATTCATCCCTCTCTCCTTCCATCCATCCACTCACCCGCCTGCCTGTCTCTCTCTCCATCCATCCAACCCTCTGTCTATCCATCCATCCAATTTGATCAAATGATCCAAATTTCAAGATAGTTATCCTGGTAGCCATTATTCACTGTATGTACAAAAGTGTGTGGAAACCTAACCATCACACCCATATGTGCTTGATGAATATTTAATTTCAAAACCAGCTCCTGACTAAAAAAATGGCTGTTGGTAGCTTTTATAACTGATATAAGCAAGTAACACCTACTTGGTTAATGTTTCACCTCATTTAAAAGTCTTAAATCAGCCACACTTTGATCTATAATTTATCACAAACGTTGCTGTAAGCTGACCGCCCCTCCTTCACCTCGCTGAGGCCAGGACCGCCTGCGCCCAGAGCAGTCGCCTGAAAACGATGCTAACCAGTTGCTACATAAAAAGCTTCACGCAACACAGTCCATCCCACTCACTCAATCGCTTTCACACAAACACATTCAGAGCACAAAACACTCTTACTCAGAATGGGCAGCATCACAAATGGACATCCCACTCAGCACTCCATTGAGCGCTAGCGGCCCTATTAGCGTCATTAGCCGTACATTATGTAGAGATGATGGACGCAGAACACCAACCTTACTGCTCCGGAGAGTAAACATTCAAGGCCCATTAACTACTGATCAGACTGCATTAAGAGAAGCAGGTTTTTCGGTCGTAACGCAAGGCGATTTTCAAGCCAGCATCTTGTTTTAGCCAAATGCTTGGCCCCCCCAGGACCGTTCTTAAATACATCTGAAGCAAAAGGAGGAAGAGGGGCATAATCTCTTAATTGTCTTCTTTGATGTTCGGTGGTCTAAAAGCTATCTGGAGAGTCGTTCTGCTAAATGGCACTCGAAATTTAGAAGCGTTCCTCTCTCAGTGTTTGAAAAGCCATCGCCTTTTTTGTTTGTGACAAAGTTAAAAGGAGCTGCTGCTGCACAGAATACAAGCAAGTCATAAACAGCACATTGATATTAATAGCAGCTAATTATATATTTTATGCGCACTCAGGCACACGAGTACAGCTACAGACTCTGCGAACACTAACCAGCATCTTTAGTTTTGGACACAATGAAACGGTCACCATCGTACTGACACTTCGCAGAGACGCCTATTTGAAATGTGTTTTCATCCGGAAGATTTACTGTTTGTAAATCTGGTGTTTTCTCATCATGTTGCTAAAACGTTCTCTGTCGGATGTTAGAACAACATGTTGCGGTTTTGGAGTTTTAGATTCGTAATGTTTTAATGTTTAGATGGCTGGCAAAGCTTTGTACACAAATTTGACGCAAAAGAGCGCAATGCTTTCCAGATGATTCACTTCTTCACAGACATCTTGGCAAAGCAGATTCTTTAAGTATGATAGTTAGAGAAATACGTGTGAAATAGGTGTAAATAAATAAATAAATGTATTTCTACTAAGTACTGCAATACAAAAGGGTTTCTCACAATTTTCACAACTGTGACTTTATATACACCACTGCTGCTTTTCTTTAATCAAAAATACAGTAAAAAAAAAAGTAATACTGTGAAATATTATTACAGTTGAAAATAACTGTTTTCTATTTGAATATATTTTAAAATGTAATTTATTCCTGTGATGCAAAGCTGAATTTATTACTCCATCACTGTTCTGCGGCCCGTTCTGATGTAAACATGGTAAAATAAGCAAAAAGCTCCAGATCATGTTAGTGAAACACTGCTTCTTTGTTTGCTTTACTTTACTACAAATTCATTTTTAAACAAGATGCAGGCTGTTTAGAGAGACTGAAAGAAAAAGATGATGCAGTGCTGACTATATTGGCTCAAACAGTAATGACGCAACTAGGGGTGTGACGAGACACTTATCCCACGAGACGAGACGAGACATGAGACTGGGTTCACGAGGACGAGACAAGATTTTTAAACTTTTCTTAAGAAATCCTCAATGATGAAATATACAGGGAAAATAGTCTTTTAAAGAGAAAATGCAAAAAAATGTAGATGCATTTTAAACTTTATTAAATTAAACTTCCATTTTAATGAATTATATGCAGTAATAAACAATATTTAAACAAGAGCTTCACAATTCTGGATAAATTGAGAATCCCAGTTGTTTTTAATAAATTGGAGGCCATGATTCTCTCACGATTCTGGAGAAAAAAGGATTAGAAAACTAAACAAAATAACATAATTTACTAGTGGTTCTGACAAACTGTTCATTGCTTAAGTCTTTTAAAAACATATTCATTTAAACAAAATAAATAAATAAATAAATAAACATTCAATGAAGGAGTCAGTGCCTCACTTCATTAAGACTTGTTTGACTATTGAAATCTCCTGAATGAATGATTCAGTGACTTACTTTTTTTAAATGGGCAGTTGTCACCACCTCCTGGCGGAAGAGGATAAGCGTTACTATACCAGTGTTAAGATACTTTTGTTTTGATCGCTGCTGTAGACAAGTGTTTATACCCAAACTATAAACTTATATCCCAATACTTTTATTATTTAAATGTCTGTAAAACAGGAATAATGATTATAATGTGGCTGAAAAGACTGTTTGTGTTGTTTTTCGTTCACATTTACCCCGACCCTCTGATTCATTAACATGGCAGCCACAAAACGTGCTTCTCACGCTCCACTGACACTCGCGATGTAAAACAGTCCTAATAGACATAGCTAAATCGTTGTCATTCAGGAATAAGATTGCGTGGGTGTTTGAATCGAGATCTCAGTGTTTTAATCGTTCAGCTCTAATGTAAACACTGCAAAAAGTTTTGGAAGGATATCGTCACGAGATCTTGCGAGATACGTCTGGTCTCGCGAGACACATCGGATCTCAAGAGATCTTGTGCCACGAGATCTCGTCACATCCCTAGTTGCAACACATAAGTTTGAGTAAAGGTTTTTTTTTATTTTTTTTTTTATCACTAGTGCATTGTCTGTTCCAGACTGTTTTATATATACTGAGTATTTATATGTTTTTAACCCAAATGACCCATGTTGTTTTTTCAGAGTATGTCACAGCGGAGTCCATCTGTTATTTTAATAAGCCATACTGTTAACCAAACATAGCAGTGGGCATTTACTTGTGAGTCTTGAATGTGCCTGCCTATAGGAACAGACTGTTCTACAGAGAGGCTCAAAAACAAGATAGAAAATGGCCTATTACTTCTAAAGTATGATGTTTTTTTTATGTAAAATCACAGTAACATTATAAGTGAACCTCAGAGAACAGTTCACGACTCCTTAAATGCGTCCTTTCTGAATAAAAGTATTAATTTCTTAAAGAGCAGGTCAAATGGTTTTTCGAAAAATATCTTTTTTTCAGTTTGTAACATAGCTATCCTTCAGTGTAAACAGTCTGCAAAGTTGTTAATTGAAAAAGTGAATAATACAAAGATATTGTCTCTTCAAAAAAAAAAAAAAAAAAAAAGAGTCGACTCAGAATCGCCTTAACGAGTTGTCATATTTTCGAATCTTCGAATCTTACGAACACTCTGACCTGCCCTGTTCAGAGCTAGTGTGTTTACATTATGTCGAGAAGACACTGTGTTCTGTGCTGTGAAAGCACGTTTTTGTTTTCACTGCTGAAAGATGATGTTGTGAAGGATCAGTGGTGAAAATTCTTTTTTTCCACGATATAATAGCAATACAATTCAAACCTCTTGTTGTGCGCTCCTCATTTTACCAAGGACTGCTTCTCTGATATTGCCTTTTATCTTCTTTGGTTTCTAATCGTCTTTATTTGGACCAACAAGCGTCTCCGAACCACAACCTGTAATTACGACTGATACGCTATGTGTACATTTTCACATTCACATTCCAGGGGCAAAATATGATGTTACTGGGGTCGCTTGAACCCGCGACATCAAAAACAGACGCCGACTTGGCAACACAGATAGTAGTGCTCAAGTACTCCTCTCTGTGCCAATCACAACAGGCTTGGCCAGCTGACCAATCAGAGCAGAGTTGGCTTATGGAAGGGAAGGGTTTACAGACTTTTCACTCAGAGCATGTATAAATGTTTATTCTGAGAAATGTTTATTCTGAGGGAATTCCAACAAAATATTAGGACACTTTAAAAACCATATGACCTACTCTTAAAGGAGAAGTCCACTTCCAGAACAAAGATTGACATATAATGCACTCACCCCCTTGTCATCCAAGATGTTCATGTCTTTCTTTCGTCAGTCGTAAAGAAATTATGTTTTTTGAGGAAAACATTTCAGCATTTTTCGCCATATAATGGACTGATATGGTGCCCCGATTTTGAACTTCCAAAATGCAGTTTAAATGCGGTTGTAAACGATCCCAGCCAAGGAAGAAGTGACACGATTGGTTATTTTCATAAAAATAATACGATTTATATACTTTTTAATGTCAAACGCTCGTCTTGTCTTACTCTGGACAGTTTTTTTCCGGTTCAAACTCCCATCTCATGTTCTCCCTCAACTTCAAAATCGTCCTATATCGCTGTTTTACCTTTTTTGTTAAGGGTGTTTGATCTTCTTTGCATGTTCACTTTGCAAAGACTGGGTCGGTACTTCTGCAGTGATGTAGGAGTTTTTCGACATACCCTAACTGTCTTGAGCCAGAATACACAGAGTCCAGGGAGAGAAAGGCAAGACGAGCATTTGACATTAAAAACTATATAAATTGTATTATTTTTATTAAATCGTTTGAACTGCATTTAAACTGCATTTTGGAAGTTCAAACTCGGGGCACCATATCAGTCCATTATATGAAGAAAAATCCTGAAATGTTTTCCTCAAAAAACATAATTTCTTTACGACTGAAGAAAGAAAGACATGAACATCTTGGATGACAAGAGGGTGAGTACATTATATTTGAATCTTTGTTTTGAAAGTGGACTTCTCCTTTAAAAAAATATACATCCTGACCCCAAACTTCTGAATGGTAGTGCACATTGCAACTTTTTATCTCACCATTGCGACCTTATTTCTCATAAATCACAAAAACAATTATTTCTGGCAACTGAAACTACTTTTGTTTTTCTCAGTTAACTTTTTTATTAGTTACTCTGAGGAAACAGAGCTTCCATAAACATTACCATATGACACTGTAAGCCAAATAAACAAACCATTAACTCTATGAACATACATATGATAAACCCCCATGAATATGCACAACCAATCCGACACACAAACACACACAAATCCATAGCTCCTCATACACACTCCAGACACAGCAGGACGCTGCTTTTATTAGCATATTAAACAAGCTGACGCCTCATTAATGTAAATTTGGTCACGGTCACCTTGAGTTAGCGATAAGGTGAGGCGCCGGACGCCAGCTAGAGTGACAACTCGCTGTGTGTTTGCGTGTGTGTGTGTGTATAACTTTCCCTCAGGCAACCCTTTCTCTGTCTGCCAACTGCACTGTACTGAAGTTCCTTCCCTCAGCCTGCATTTCAAAAAACATGAGCTGTGAAGTGACGCTTCTAATGGAAGAGGTTTTAAAAAAGCAAAGCTTTGAAGGGTGAAAACACACACGCACTCTTTTGTACACTGACACCTTGACGGGTTAGCACAAGCTTGACATACCTAAGTCTGATTCGGAGGCGTGTCAGATCCCGTTACCATGGATACCGAGAGCCCACAGCTCTCAGGCATGCACGCACATATCTCTTTATTGCGCGCAAAAACTCACAAGCTTTCTTCTCGGTCGCACGCTGACAAAGATTCTCTCTCTCGCAGGTTACCACACTAACAAACACATCCAAATGCACTTCTATTTGCCCAAGGCTGGTCACTGCTGAGGTACCACCTGTATTTCAGGCACGCAATCTCCGCCACTAGACTCTTGAAGTGAAAATCGATGCAGATCCGCCTTAAAGTGCTCTCTGGAAAACCCTGCCCCATTAAAAACAAGCTGACAACCTGTCAGCCATTTTCCCTCCCGGTGCACTTAAACACTACAAGTACAAAAAACAATTATTATTTTTTTTTCAAACCATAGTTTTCTTTTTCAGTGCTTTTGTAAGAGCGTTCGTGCTTTTACTTGGAGATTTTCGTCACAGTGCGTAATTCCTTAGCGTTTCGTGCCGGGAGTACATTGTGTGCTTCGTTTTTGGAAAACGTTTCTCATTTATGAAATAAGGTTTAAAAATACCACGCCAAAAGGTACGTGCTGCAGTGATTGGAGACTGCAGCATCTACATGCAGACAAGGACCGGACTGCCGCTGCTTAGGTGATGCTGTTCAGAATGAGAGAAAGAAAAATTTACTTTTGGGAAACTCAAACACCAAGTCGCTCAGTACAGAACAAACACTGTCGTCCATATATACTCAGCAAATGAAGAGCTGAATGAACTGCTAAAGTCTGTGCACAACCTCATGTTATCCAAGAGATATTAGACCATATATATCGGGTAAGATGGGGAAAGTGCCCCTTAAAAAACAATGTGCATTCATTTTTAATTGATAACATTTTTAGATATGATGCATCAGCCAATAATGTGTTATTATAGGAAATAAACAGAAGCCTTTGCTAATAGAAGAAGCCTTTGCTCTCTGCATTTTACCCCAAGGGTCTAATTTTATCTTTTTACTTCAAATAAAAACTATAATTGTTACTCCGCAAATCTAAAATCATTGATGCGTCTACAAATCCCTCATTAACAAAAATCTTTGATATTCAACATAGTAGAGTGTCAAACACAAAAAAAGATCAATTAACCTCAAAATTGTTTCAACTGACTAAATCCCACAAATGCTGATAAGAAAAATAGCATAGCCATTCATCAAGTGTTGAGATGACATTTTGTGCTTTAAAAAAATAATGAGAAATGAGGTTAAATTTATATATATTCATAATATAACTTATTTATATATTATATATAATATATATTTTGATAATAATAATCATTACAATAATGTTAAAATAATCATTCTAATAATACAAATAATTTATTTTACAATTTATGTGTGTATAAGTAATATAAAAACAATAATTGTAATAATAAAATGAATTGTTTCAGTAATATAAATTAATAATACTAATAATATGCATATGTGGATTTTCTGCACAAGGGTGCCCTCTGGCATCCAGTATGAATGAAACTCATTCTATTTTGCATAAAAATTGAAAAAAATAATACCTCTCTCAAAAGAAAAATTAAGCAGACATATACTAAACCATGCTTTTTCCAGTGTGCAGAGGTTTACAGGAGTATTTTGTTCATTTGTTGCAACAAAACCCACACTGAAGTGGCAAGATATCAGAACTGAACCGAAAACCGTGGTTAAAAACCAAGGTACGTATTGAACCGTGGATCAACTGTATTGTTGCATCCCTTATATTTATACATTAGCAGACATATATATTGGTTTAAAATATCGGTTATTGGTCTGCTTGATCAATAATAATCGGTAATCTGTAAAATCGGTAATAATAATAGTATAAAAAAAAAAAAACCTTTTAAAATAGCTGTTTTTCATGTCAGAAATATTTTTAACATTTGTGACCCTGGACCATAAACCAGTCATAAGGGTCAAATTTTTTTTTTTAATTGAGATTTATACATAATCTGAAAGCTGGATGGTTTGTTAGGATAGGATAATATTTGGCCAAAATACAACTATTTAAAAAATCTGGAATCTGAGAGTGCAGAAAAACCTAAATATTGAGAAAATCACCTTTAAAGTTGTCCAAATGAAGTTTTTTAGCAATGCATATTACTAATCAAAAGTTACGTTTTTAAATATTTCTGGTAGGCAAATTTACAAAATATCAATAATTTTGACCTATACAATGTATATTTGGCTATTGCTACAAATACCCAACTGGTTTTGTGGTCCAGGGTCACATTTATTTCTGCAATGGCAAAGCTGAATGATATTTGAGGTAAAATTTAAAAAAATGCTCATGTCGTGGCTCAAAACACATCAATAAAATGAAAAGAATAGCATTTTCTTGAAATAGAAATCTTCTTGTTACAGTCTTACAGAACCCAAATAAATGAATGAATAGATATTTTAATAAATATATATTTTCCAGTTTTTCCTCAACCCGAGTATGAATTCCAATCATTTTCAAAAATGTCCTGTAACGTCTTATGCATATTTGAGGGCTTTTCTACATAATTTTTTTTTATGGTAGTTGTTTTCTTTTACAGTCATATCTATCCATGAATGTTTAAAAGCTTTGTTTTACCCAGTGAGTCTGTGTTTGGCAAATAGGAGGCCTCCCTATTGGTGCATCAACATGCATTAGCGTTTACACTAGAAATGCGACGTGGTCACATGCATGTCTGACCACTTTTGAATGTGGTTTGAGTGATGGGATCACAAAACGTTTTGGACCCCACGGTTACACCTGTATTTAGCGCTGTCAGCTTGTGATCAGATCACCCATGACGGGCGTTAATACCAGATGAAAAGAGGGCCAATGATTTGGAGCAAAAGCACTTACTCTGAGCCACAGCTGTGATGAAAACACAGCATTATAGTCTTGTACCTAACAGTGCACTATTGTTAACCATAATAAATACACCAAGGTTGCATGTTAATAATTAAATCATACAAAATCGATCCAGCGAGAGCAGCGAACAGCTGCTGAATGCAGGCAATGCAGACAAAAGCGATTTCATCAATGAAAATTCCTCGTTTCAATGTTCCCCCGAAATTCCTCCTCCCAGCCTGCATTTAAAGAGGAATTGAGTGTGTGGTGGGTGTGCTCCTGTTCCAAAGCATCTAAAACATGCATACACACACACAGCTGTTTAGACGCTGAAGGAATGCCTCGAGGGAACGACATGTTTCACCACGCTAATGCTAAACACTACCGCTGAAAAAGCGAGCACCAAAAAGAATACACTGTCTGACAGCCGTAAAGCCCCATCAAATGCATTTCACACACATGGACGGAACATGTCACATGCATAATGCAGTCAAATCACACACACAGAGCTCTTCCCTGCAAGAAGTATGTGCATGCAGGAGGTTGGCTGGTTGGTACTGGGTAATTTTTGGATCGTAATTGGATGCGAAAATTAGGGAATGTTTACCCTCTTGACTCACACTCACTGATTCCATCAAGACATTAAAAGATCCTTTTCATCATTTTCACTGCAAAAACAGAAATTAACCCCTCGAGCAAAATGAATATTAGAAAATACTCATTCTTTAAATGATTAAAAAAAAATGTTGAAACAATCATAAAAGATTGCAACACTGTAAAAAATTTAGGAAGTCAATTCAAAATTGCACATTGACTTTCTTCATTGAAAATTTTCAGTTGCATATGTGAACTGAACATGTTTTAACATTGGCACAGATTTTACATTGTTACAAAAATAAATGCTGTTCTTCTGAACTCTGAACTTTATTCAAATTTGATGATTTAAATTCAGTGTATGTTTTATGATAAATATAACTTATTATAAATTAAAATTTAAATGTGAATTTAAATTTAGTGTGTTTCATTGCCACAACAAATATTTGACATCGTATTAGTACTACTAGAAGTATTCTATTATTTTTTTTTTTATTTATGGCCAATTATCAGTGCCGATATTAAGCATTTTTATAGTTATCGGTATCGTTCATTTTCAAAATTTCAGGAAAGATTTGCCAACAAAATAATTTAAAAGCATTTAAAGAAAGTTTTTGTCAGTGCTCTTGTTATTCTTAATTTTGACATTAATTTTCATTTTTACACCAGACATATATATCGGTTCAAAATATTGGTTATCGGTCTATAATCGGTAATAATCTGTAAGAGAATGGGCCCTGAAAAACACATACACATGCATGCATACACACATATAGTCAATAATTTAAAATTTAACATATCATAAAATTTAACACATCATAAATCAAAATATTTAATATATATATTAGGGATGTCACAATTCTCAATATAAAGAACCTGTTGTCCAACAAAAGAGTTATAAAAACATTATAACTTGTTTTTAATTCACAACATCAGTGGAGTGTTTGAAATAGCTTCCTTATGTGATCTGATGTGGATTCTTATCACAGAATGAGGCAGACAATAAATTCTATACTCATATTCTATGTATGTCGATTAGCAATGGCTTATAAAAATACACGAGATTGAAGCTTGAAGAACACAGATAAACCATATATTATTGCAGACGAGTGTTTATTGTCCCTACATTTTAGCCAAACATCATCAGTGATACTTCTTTGACGCATATGTGGATTTTCTGCACGAGAAAATGCATTTACATCCCCACCAGGATATATAAACCTAACACACACACATACACACACGCATGCATACACAGAGTCAGTGATTTAAATTTAACAAAATGTTACATTTGTATCGCCAAAGTATTTGCATACAAATACATTAATAAAATGCTGCAAAAACCTCATATGCGCTGAACATACCGTTAATCAGGAATTATTCAAACTGGAAGTAATACTTTGGATACTGAGTGTGTTTTTAGACTAAGAGCTTAAGTTTCCATTTGCATCTAGATGAGTTATCTAACATTTGTTCCATCAAAGATCTTCCACAAAGTGTGAAAACTGCCAAATCCTGGTCTGTCCATATACATGTATGGTATAGCATGAGCACACTTTCTCTCTCTCTCTTTCTCTTTCTCACACACACACACACACACTGTAGTCATACTCCATCTGGAGTGCTCAGCTGCTGAGAGAGAGAGAGAGAGAGAGAGAGATGCTCCCTTTTTTCCCTCCTTCACTTGTTTCTTTCACCATCTGCCATGTTTCTTCCTCCTTTTGCCACCCAACCAATAACGTGCATTTTTCTATAATGGCACAGACTTTCCATTGACACTTGTTTTTATAGTGAGCCAATAATATTTTCCATTTCCTAGCCCTAAATTTAACACTCACACAAACCATCTTCACATTTTTAGTCAGACATTTTAGTGCGAGACTGATTTTATTATACAGGCACCACACTTCCAATCAAAGTATTTTTTTATTTATTTTTTTTTTTTTTAAGAAATGTAAACTTTTATTCAATATGGATGCATTATTAAAAGTGACAGTAAAGACATTTATATTCAAAATAAATGCTATTCATTTGAACTTTCTATTCATCAAAGAATCCTGGAAAATATGAAAATATTAACTGTTTTCATCATTGATAACAATATGTAAATGTTTGTTAAGTGGCAATTCAGCATATCGGAATGATTTCTGAAGGATCATGTGACACTGAAGACTGGAGTAATGATGCTGAAAATTCAGCTTTGCATCACAGAAATAAATTTGATTTTATAATCTATTCAAATAAAAAACAGTTACTTTAAATTGTAGTAATATTTCACAATATTACTAATTTTCCTGTATTTTTGATCAAATAAATGCAGCTGTAATAAGCAAAAAAACGCCCTCATTGGTGAACCCATTCAAAAATAAAATGTACATCTTTGTTCCTTATTTACTCCTAAATTGTACATTTTAGCACCTTAGGGGTACATACTAATACTTTAAAAGCACATATTAGTACCTTAGGCCTATGTATAGCTTTTGTATTTTAGGGTACTGCCCTAGTGACAGCTTTGTAGCTTTCTTCTGAGAGCATACTGACCCCAAACGTTTGAACAGTAGTATTTATGAGGAATATAAATGAATGTTAATTTTGGCAGCGAAACTATATCTAAGCATATGCACGTGCACACAAACAGCCACGGGGGTGAATACACAAACCATCTTTGAGAGTTGAAACACTCTCAAAGACCTTTCCTCAATTTCTGATGTGCTCAGAGTTACGTTTTTCACATGCATTTATGCAGCCCTTTGAGATGCCACCAGCACAGCGAGTACAAAGCCTCGTCCACACACGCACAAACCAGACGGTAAATATGCTTTTACTCTCTGAAATGGAAACGCACACTGGGTCCTTTATCCAATACACACAGCACACAAAGTCAACATCAAGGCTGTGTACCAACACTCAAACACACACACAAATCTGCAAGGCATCATGCCTTAAGACTAAGCGTGAGATTAAAGTGTTCGTATTGCTCAGGAAACACAGCATCTAATCTACACAAACACACACCTTCCTCTCTTCACAGCCGGTACGGTCGTGTAATTATAGCTGGGAGACTAAAAGCATGTTAGCGATGCTACGTAACCACACACAATCATATCCAACACATGTAATCCTGAGTCGAACATCGCACCGCCTTGAGACTCAATATCCAGTTCACCGTCATAACAAATATTAATCGCGGTGCTGATGAAATATTCATCTCTCTTATTAAATATGAAGGGAACATCCAAACCGTGAAGTACGCGAAAGACAAAGTGCCGTTAGATCAAGCGAGTACATCTGATTAAGACAAATAAGCCATTCTTGTTTGTAATATTAAGTGGGACGTGTTTCTGGATCAGCATCCTTGAAAAATATATTCACATCTAGCAGATATGATGATTTTAGGGTTATGTTTAGGATTAAAAGAAAATCACTTTGCTGAAAATGCTCACCCTCAGGCTGTCCAAGATTTTTTCATCAGAACAGATTTGGAGAAATTTAGCATCAATTGCACACCAATGGATGCTCTGCAGTAAATGGGTACCGTCAGAATGAGATTCCAAACAGCTCATAAAAACATCACAATAATCCACAAGTAACCCACACCACTCCAATCCATCAGTTAATGTCTTGTGAAGTGAAAAGATGTGTGTTTGTAAGAAACAAATCCATTATTATGACATTTTTGAACTTCAAACTGTTGCTTCCAGCTAAAATATGAGTCATCTATCCATAATATTGCTTTCTCTACTGAAAAAGTTGACTTGTTTGAATCAGTAGAGAAATATGCGCAAAGCACAGTTTACAAGTGAAAACAGTTCTAAAACAGTTTTGATATGAGAGGACAACAGAAGATGGACTTTTTCACAAGAGGAAGCATTATTATAATGTATGGACTCTTATTTTGGCCAGAAGTGACAGTTTAAAGTTAAAAACATCTTGATGATGAATTAGTTTCTTACAAACACACAGCTTTTCCCTTTACAAGACATTAAATGATGGACTGGAGTGGTGTGGATTACTTGTGGATTAGTGTTAATTTTGTCAGCTATTTTCAATTTTAGTCTTAGTCCCGTGTTAAATGTCCTTGTTAGTTTTTATCATATTTAGTTTTAGTCAAGTTTTAGTTGACTAAAAGTCTCAACATTTTAGTCTAGTTTTAGTCAAAGAAAGCCTTAAGCATTTTTGTTTAGTTTTAGTCAATGAAAACTTGACATTTTAGCAATAAGATCATTATTAATTAACGATAATTAATTAATTAATTAATTTTGGCAGCCATTTCTCATTTAGTCAGTCTTACTAAAATGTACATTTTAGGTATCATATTTAGTCAAATTTAAGTCAATGAAATGTATGAGCATTTAGTCAGGTTGAAATCTTAGTCAACATTTCCGTCATGCTGTATAATGGTTAACCCTTAAATGAATGAATGTTTTGCCAATTAGGTCTTTAGCGACCCGGACCTTTATATCTAGCACGGACGGATCTCTAAATGCTGCAATAGCAAAAAACTCTCTTGATATGTTAAGAACAATTACAGAAGAATAAAATAAAGCATAGTTCGTTATCTTTTAAAACTTAGAAACGTTCAGTTTGAGCAGATGATTTTACCATCGCCGTCATCGCCAGAGCGCACTTCCACAGTGCATTTAGCATCTGGCTCATATTCGCGATCTCAACCATATTTGCAAAACTACGGTTTTCAGTGACTTAAAAATCACAAGTGACAAATATATATATATATATATATATATATATAAAAAGAAATGTAAAAAAATTATTTAAAAAATAATAAATAAGTGACAGCTTATTCACCACATCCACCATTGAATGACAGTTACTTCTATATTTTATGGCATGAAGTAATTGTTGTGCAGTATAGCTATTCAAACCAGTTCAATTTTTGCTGATGATAATCTTTTTTATGCCTGCGGTAATTACGAGTGAAACAACACATCATTATTGTCTATTAAACAGTGCCACCTCGAGGAATAAAGGTGAATTGCATGTATTGAATCGTCAGATATTTGAATATTTTTGCACAGAAAAAAAAAAACACTAATACACACCTCGGGTCTCTAGCAACCCTATATACTTTTTTTTATAAATTTTAGAATTTTTACATTTTAGTATTTTTTTTTTTCTGTTTCGACCTCCCTTGTTTCAATGCTGGAGCAGGGATGTAAGTTAGACAAGAATATCTCCAGTTGAGCGATTGAGGTGTTGTGTTGCTGGATGTAATAATGAACATAGTGGTCGTCATTTACTCCCGACATCTGAGCCGCTGAAGATGCAGTGGATCACATTTGTTTGTGAAGTGAATGTGCCTCCTGATCTACATAAATGTGTCTTTGTTCGCGCGAATCATTCGTGATCCAGCTTCACTTACAGCAGAAGTGAGTATAAGGTTTTTTTTTTATTAATCTCTGCAATCACCTTTCCTAATAACGTTTTAGTTAGCAAGTTTTGTGGCTAAATCCGTTAAATGCGGCTAAAGTAAACAATCTCTCAGAGCAGCAAAGAGAACAGAGGGGCGGGGCGAGCAGAGCTCATTTGCATTTAAAGGAACAATCCCTCAGAATGGGATGATTTTTGCAGAGCTCATTTTGACAAGGTAAAAAGCGTGTTGTTTTACACTACCATTGAGAATTTTTAACCAAAGTATATTATAGACTTTTCATTAAGACCATAAAGAATCATATCAACTTGTGGAAAATGGGCATCCGATGACCCCTTTAAAACAACAGCAGTTGAGTAAGTGCATTTACTCACCAACCACAATCGCAAACAATATAGTTGAGATCTCATGACAGAACACAGACTGGCTGAATGACGCTTTCATTTAGATCGCTAAACTCCAGCATGTTTGTCAGGGTTTTCAGATCATCGTTGGCGCATTCGCAGTGAGGAGCAAATGCATGTGCATGGTTGCCAAATTGCTTGAAATAAGTAAAACACTGGGCAGAAAATGTATACTTGTAAGAGCGAAGCTCTGATTCAGGGATTTGAACTCTCGTTATCTGCCAACCACACACGAAAACTTGTGCAGTAGAGGCTTGTAAAGCAGTCCACAATAACATTTTGTCTCTTGTTCTTTGACGAAAATAAAGAGATACATTTTTATTTTTTGAATACATTTTAGTCTCATCTTTTTTGTCAACGAAATTGCATGTTGATATAGTTTTCGTTTATTGACTTTGTCGCCTCGTCTTCATAATGGGTAAAAAAGCTCATAGTTTTCGTTAACGAAATTATCACTATTGTGGATTATTGTGATGTTTTTATCAGCTGTTTGGACTCCCATTCTGACGGCACCCATTCACTGCAGAAGATCCACTGGTGAACAAGTGATGCAATGCTAATTTTCTCCAAATCTGTTTCTACGCAGAAACAAACTCCTCTACATCTTGGATCGCCTGAGGGTGAGTCAATTTTTAGCAAATTTTCATTTTTGCATGAACTATTCCTTTAAGGCTAGGGGGGAAAATGATTTATCATGATTTGAATCATAATTTCATTGAATTATTTATCATTCTGGTTATTGAAAAACCTACGCAAAACGATACAGATAAGACCAAGAAAGTCAGTCGTACAGGTTTGTAGCAACATGAGGGTGAGTAAATGATGACAGTTTTCATTTTTGGGTAAATGATTTAGTTTCTGGTGCGTGTATGAGTGTTTGTGTGTGTTGTTTCATGCTGTTATCCTGAAGTCATGGGGAGAGAGACCGTGGGTCTTGCAGATGGCACGAAAATCACTATTGAATGCCTTTAGCATGCACATAAATGAATCATGATTTAAAAGACGTACATGCAAACGTACATGCTTTGAAACATGAATATCGAGCTAATAACGAGGGCAAATGAGCACTTAATGAGTTATTGGACACTATGTATCTGTAGGTGGATTTAAGACTCTCACATATACACTTAGTCACATATTATTTTGAATTTTCTTAGCGTGTGAAGTATGACTAAGTGTTGACTAAGCCGCGTTTCACAAAAATGAGCTTGTGGCTGAGTGGAAAAACGGGTGCCTGTAAAAGTCCTAGGGCATTTCTATAAAATAGTGATGAAAGAGAAATGGGAAAAAGCAAGCAGCAGAAAGTAAGTACAAAGCAAAGAAAATAAAACTTCCAAATAAGCAACTACATCAAAACAAAGTGATTCAATTTACAAGAAACATCATGCGAATGATTGCCTGAGCTAAGGTGCAATCACTCGGTGAGACCTGCGAAAGCAGTAAGTATTTCTCCATTATCTACAGCTCATCTGCGCTGGGGAAATTCCAGCTCTAATCTGCACAGAGCGGGAAAAATCAGTTCAAGATTCACGTTTACTCAGTCCGCACTCTATTGGAAATGTTCAGGAAATGAATCATCTTCTCAAATGCGAGCTTATATTGACATCACCCTGTTTAGCAGTAAAACACACCCAGACGTCGTCTGCTCACGTACAGCTAGCATATTTTAAAGGTTTAGTTAACCTAAAAAATAATAATTCTTCCGGGAAATGCAAAAGGAGATGTTCGGATGAATGTTCACGCTGTTCTTTTCCATATAACAAAAGCATAAAGTGAACAGCACTATCACTGTATCTAGTCCATTTTGTGCACTCATTTTCAATACTTCTAAAGCCTTAGGATAGGTTTCTGTGAGGATTCCTATTTGTTATTGACTGAAATGTCATTAGCATCATAAACGCGTGTGCAAAGTTATGTGGAATGGAGAATGAGATTTGAGAGCAGCAAGAGTGAATAACAACTAGCCAATAGACAATAACAATAAATACTTGAATATTGGTCTACTTCTGACACAAAGCTAGTGCATGATTTAGGAAGACTTTAAATTTAGTACACAAGAATTTATATGGACTACTTGGTGCTTTTTTTGCAGAGTGGTGCCTTTATATGGAGCTTTGTTGTTGCTTGACAGTCAGTGTTAGGGTTGAGTAGAACAAAACCTTATTTAAAATAATTTTTTAAGTTATTATTATTATTTTTTTTTTTAAATAAAAAGTAAATTGCCTTGGCAACTGAAAGAAAATAAATACATTTAAATAATAAAACAATTTTCAATAATTCAATTAATTTAAAGAAGTCTCTTCTGCTCACCAACCCTGCATTTATTTGATCCAAAGTACAGCAAAAAAGGTAACATTTTGAAATATTTTTACTATTAAAAATAACTGCTTTCTATTTGTTAAATTACATTTAAAATATTTTAAAATGTAATTTATTCCTGTGATCAAAGCAAAATTTTCAGCATCATTACTCCAGTCACATGATCCTTCAGAAATCATTCTAATATGCTGATTTGCTGCTCAAGAAACATTTTTTTTTTTAAACAGTTTTTAGTATTGTTATTATTACCAATATTTAAAACAGCTGAGTACATTTTTTTCAGGATTCTTTGATCAATAGAAAGATCCAAAGATCAGCATTTATCTGAAATAAAAAAGCTAATGTAACATTATACACTATACCATTCATAAGCTTAGAGACGGTATATTTTTTTTTTAAACACATTTTTTTTTAAATTACAGAAATGTATATTTTTATTTAGCAAGGATGCTTTAAACTGATTAAATGTGATTATAAATACATTTATAATGTTACAAAAGATTTCTATTTCAGATAAATGCTGTTCCTCTGAACTTTCTATTCATCAAAGAAACTTTGCTCGGCTGTTTTCAACATAATAATAATAATAAATGTTTTTGGGCAGCAAATATTAGAATGATTTCTGAAGTATCACGTGACTAGAGTAATGATGCTAAAAATTCAGATTTGAAATCACAGGAATAAATTACATTTTATATATATTCAAACAGAAAACAGTTATTTTAAATAGTAAAAATATTTCAGAATTTTACTGTTTTTGCTGTACTTTGGATCAAATAAATGCAGGCTTGGTGAACAGAAGAGACTTCTTTAAAAACAAAAATTCTTACTGTAAAATTCTTACTTTTGACTGGTAGTGTATATATTACAAAACAACAATTAATCACGTTTTTACAAAATTAACTAAAATTAAAATGAAATCTAAAAAATAAAAAGGCAAACTTTTTACAATTATTTAATTTTTTTCAGAGATCATTGGAGTATGTTTTACAAGAAAGTAGTATTTCATTCTTTCTACTTCAGCATTTTACATTTAATTCAATGTGTTAATTGCCATTTATTAGTAATTGTGAAATATCCTGAAATTTTGAGAAATTTGAAAATTCTTCAATTTTTTCCCAGTGTAGAATAATAAATAACTAATACTAAAATGACACTGCTTGTTTACTAAAACTAAAACTATGAAAAAAAAATAAATAAAATAAAATAAATAAATATAAATATTTGCCTATATGCCTTAGCAACTAACTGAAACATTTATGTACTAAATAAAAATATTTTTAAAAATCCAAAGCAAAAACCTAAATAAAGCCTAACTAAATAAATAAAATAATAAAAATAAAATACATTTTTCAAAAGTACTAAAACTAAAACTAATTAGACTGCTACTATACTATAATACAGTCTATAAATAATACTCAAATAGCACTGTTGACAGCCCCTGGTTACTGTATGCTTTTATTCTGTGGAAAAGAGTAACATCAGTATTTTGTATTTGCATAGAATTTTGGGTGTACTGTTCCTTTAAGAGGAAAATGAAAACTTACAATAAAGACAGGCTGGTAAATAAGCCAGTATTCTAATGTTATGTTTGGCCTCCCCTTTGAAATACTGTTGCACTAAATGACCTCTTTTCACAATCAGCCATGTGTCTTCATAAAACCCCTGAATTATGAAGAAAAACCTTTACAGTAAAACCTCGTCCTCATCCCGCGACACAGTAAATCACACTGACTCACTTAAACACGCGGCCAAACAAATATTCCCGGCTGAACCCACTCGACCACGACCAGTCATCAGAAACCAATTCAAAGAAACGCCAACAGACAAATCAAAGGTTAACGTTGCAAGCCAGATTGCGCCATTTCCCCATTTACATTCCCTTGCACTGATTGATGGGAAATTCAGCTCTTTTTCCCTGATTCGAGCCTCTGACGAACTCTTCAATCAAATGAAAACATCTTTTGACGGACTTTATTCACTTCACGGAGCACCACTCCATCAGTTATAATTACATGCACATAATTGCATGCTCTCAAGACCTGCCTATATATTAGTGCTCAGTCTGCCTTACAGTTATCAATCATACAAGGAGAGGCAGAATGCATTGTGGGTAATGCACACATTCGCAGTTTAATCTTCGACCCGTCACAGGCCTGTGTTTCATCGCGATCAGATTTGAAGCCATTACGCTGAGATTAACGCAGCGGATGACAGTAATAAACGCTCCCCGCCCTTTACTTTCATGTAATTGGGTGTTATCTTTTTGTGAAAAATTCGTTTTGAACATGCTGTTTTGATTACTGAATTAAGCTCTGGCTTTGTGTGCGTCTGGATACTTCGCAGCGTTTTTTTTATTATAGCGTATCGACTGGCTTTCACGCGTCCAGGTGGACGCCGCTGCCGTCCCGTTCGTCCATCACGCTAACCCGAGGGGACGCGTGTGTGGGCATCTGTATCGTCAGATGCGCAGCATGAGGCGCGGAGTCCTCTAGCGCTCTGATTTATTCCATACTGAGTTTGTTTGTGTATGTGACAACACCAGGAACCAGAGAAAGACATGAATAAAAGCTGAAAGAGAGAAATAAACAAAAGCGGGAACATGAAATGCACTGTGCGTACATGCTGTTGAGCGAGCGATTCGGTACATCCAGCCATTTGGCAACTGGATCTTTTGTGTCACTGCGATCTGAACCGAAACGGATCAAGTGTGTCTCCACACGAGGCAGGAGAGACAGAGAGAAAGGAGAAATGAAAGCGGCCCATTGTGATTGTGCAAGATTATGATGATAGTATAAGACTTAAGGGAGATAGACAGACAGATAAAAGCAGAATAGGGGTATTAGTGCCCTTCAGAAACGAATATATTGGATAGACAGATGAAGAGAGTGAGAAAGAGCGAGAGGCCACGACCCAAATAAATTCATAAAACAGCAGCAAACTGTGGAAAAAATGAATAGGAATGAATAAGCAGATTATAAAATGCTTCTAAATGCACTGAATTTTATGGAGCAAGGTGTCAAGTTGAAAGCCTTGTAACATGCTGGTAAAAGTTTGAATAACATCAACTTTGACTGTATAAATTGCTGTGTTTTTCCAAAAAATCAAACCATATTAAATGGAGAATTCAATAAAAATAGTAAACAAAAAATAATGAATTAATTCAAATAAATAATTCAAAAATAAAGAAATAAATCTAAAAATGTTTAAATACTTAAGAATGAATTGCTCCTGTTAAATGGTATAATTAGTTTGCATGCACTACTTTAGAATTTGGTTCATTAAAGGAATGATGAAAATCAGACAATGCAAAAAATAAAAAAAATATAGAATAAAATAAGTTATTAAAATAAAAATAAAATAAAAATATAAAATAAAATAAAATAAATACAGCAAAGTTGGGCAACTTGTATAATGCTAAATAAATAAATAAAATAATTTAATAATGAATTCAATGAAATAATAAAAATTAAGAATAATAATTCACCTAAAAATGTTTAAATAATTAAGAATGAATTGCTCCTGGTAAATGGTATAAGTAATTTGCATGCACTATTTTAGAATTTGATTCATTAAAGGAATGATGAAAATCAGATAATGCAAAAAAGCAAATTAATTAATTAATAATAAAATAAAATAAAATAAATACAGCAAATTTGGACAATATTTGTATGGTGCAATTCCCAATCTTCAATCTTCTAGAGAAAAAAAAAATTCAATGAAGAATTAAATAAAAATCTTAAATAAAAATAATTAAATAATTATAAATTAATAATAATAATAATAATAATAATAATATACTTATTTTTTTTTAAATAATTAAGAATTAATTGCTCCTGCTAAATGGTATAATTAGTTTACATACACTACTTTAGGATTTGATTCACTAAAGGAACAGTAAAAATCAGATAATGCAAAAATAAAATAAAATAAAAGCAAAAAGCAATTCCCAATCTTCTAGAATGCTTAAAAAAAGTTAAAAATTAATGTAATGTAATTTAATGAATAAACATGTATTAAAATAATTATTTTAAAAAAGATTATTATTATTATTATTATTATTATTAAATAATAACCTTAGAGATCTTAAATAAATACAAATGAATTTTATTTATAATTCATTTGGAATAGAATAGAATTTGATTCACTAAAGGAACAGTAAAAATAATGCAAATAAAGCAAAAAAAAAAAAAAAAAAAAGGAAAGAAAGAGAAGCAAAGTTGGAAAACATTTGCATGGTGCAAATGTTTTTTGGTTCCAGAATGCTTCAAGATTATTAAATAATTAAAAATATTTATTATTATTATTAATAAAACCTTTGACCTTAAAAGTCTTAAATAAAAATTAATTTCTCCTGCTGAATGGTATAATTTGTTTGTGTGCGCTGCTCTGCTTGAGAATTTGATTATGAAAATCAGATAATGCAACAAACATGCAAAGTTAGTTTCAGACAACATTTGAATGGTCTACTTCCCAATCTTGTATGCCACTTTCTAAAACATTAAATAATAATGCTATAATAAATTATTTACCTAAGAATCTTTAAATAATTAAGAACGAATCGCTCCTGTTCACAGTGTAATTTGTTTGCATGTGTTATCTGCTTTGTTCTAACATTCAAATCACTAAAGGAATTATGCCACAAATGTGCAAAGTCAGTGTTGGCCAACATTTGCATGGTGCAATTCCCAAACTTGTAGGCCAGTCCAAAATGCCCAGCAGTTACAGTGCTATGTTAATTGCACCATAACTTTGTAGATATAAAAAAACAAACAAACAGCATTGATTTAAACCCACACGGCACACAATACTAGCATATCGAGTGACTGTTTATTGGACTGCACTGCATAGATGCCAAAATAACCCACACTGAGATCATCAAATGCATATTAAGTCTTTCACAGATCTCAATATACACTTTCGTCTATATGAATTAACACTCAAATGGCCCCTTTCAAAATAGCAAATATGAAAGTAAATACAAACACTAATATAAAAGTGCCTCGAAAGGCGAAAAGGGGGAAAAAATGAGCACAGGATAATGCAACTAAGCCATCAGCAGCATTTAAGCGTTGATGACAAATCGAGGAAAGCCTGCGGAGGAGAAGAGAAGGATTAATAAAACAACTGAAAGAATGAGAATTGAAATTGTGCTTCCTGCCAGCAACCGGGATTGAAGTGAAAAGTTATTAATAGCAAGACGTTAAAGTTGCAAATGCAAACAGTGTGACTTCCTGCAGTAAACCTGCGTAGACCGAAGCCTGTTTGTATTGTTACTGGCGAGATTATTAATATTTAACGTCGGCGGAAGTCGATAAAAGCCGATATTAATTATGAACGCTGCTTGATCTAATCAAATTACAAAATTCGCTCGCCTCTACTTGCCATTGTTCACGTGAGCTCGTGAAATCTCGCACTTATTCAAGCACTCCATCCAATTTCTGCTTCCCATTGTTAAAGTGATGAGATAAGGAGAGAAAGGAGTGCGAAATACGGAGGTGCATCATTTCGACATTCTGTCTGCATTAAAGATGCAGCGCGTGTGTCAGCGAGAGCGCGGCGTGTCGGGAATTGTGCAGGAGGGGGGAAGTAATGGATTAAACATTGAATGATCCACACGGCGCCTGTAGGTATGCGCAAACACATGCACAAAAACACTGCATCCCAATCATTTCCGCTCACAAAGCTATTCTTAGTAGCGAAACTAACCTTCCTTACCCAGTCCAACCAGAGGGTATGTTAAATCATACTTTTAAGTGTTCGATTTGCCAGTCAAACCCACTTTAGTCGCTGACAGCGACAATTAACGGCAGAAGATCTGAGCGCGGCGCCCGTGTCACTGTGATCAGAGCCAAATTTGGGGCTTTTTGAACATCACAGCGGCTGACCGCGTAACACGTACGGCTTTCTTAAATTCCTCTGAGTGACACAAACCGTCCGAGACACTTACAGGTCCAGCTGGACTTCGCCGCCGAGGCGCGTGCCAAAAAAAGAGTCTGTTAACACGGCAATTAGGTTGTAATTAGCCGAAATAATTATCCAGACAGAAATTCAAAACAGCGCCCCGAACGCACCCGCATGTGGCCGCCCACACCTTCCCAAACACGCGGACACACGCTGGAAGTGTTTGAGACTGATTTGATACAGATATATTAGGAGTTTCATTAGGATTGAGTCGAGCATGCTGCTAACGTCGTTTGTTTTGCATGTTTTAGCGGCCAATTCGCTAAAGGAATTATGTAAATCAAGTAACAGTGTGAGCACACCCACAAAATTAGTGGTAGAATGCAATTCGAGTGCCAGAATTTTCCGTCCTGAAGGCCGGTTTTGAGTCACTGGTAGTGGAAGATGACAAACTTAACTAGGACTGTACATCACTCCATGACAGCGATCCTGAGTCATCGCTTTAAAGCCTGATACAGTTTTATGCAAAAGTTTGGGAACCCCTTGCAGAATCTGTGAAAATGTGAATAATTTGAACAAAATAAGGGAGATATTAAAAATGCATGTTATTTTTTATTCAGTACTGTCCTAAGTAAGATATTTTACATAAACATGTTTACATATAGTCCACAAGACCCAAAGAAAATAGCTGAAATTATTAAAATGCATTAAGATCCGTTGAAATATATATATATATATATATATATATATATATATATATATATATATATATATATATATATATATATATTTTTTATTTTTTTTTTTCCCCATTTAGTACTTCCCTTCGGAAGAAACAGAAGATACTTGCATGTTTACCAGAAGACAAATTAAAGGAGAAGTCCACTTCCAGAACAACAACTTACAAATAATTTACTCACCCCCTTGTCATCCAAGATGTTCATGTCTTTCTGTCTTCAGTCGTGAAGAAATTATGGTTTTTGAGGACAGCATTTCAGGATTTTTCTCCATATAATGGACTTCATTGGTGCCCTGATTTTAAACTTCCAAAATGTAGTTTAAATGCAGCTTCAAAGGACTCTAAACGATCCCAGCCGAGGAAGAAGGGTCTTATCTAGCGAAATGATTGGTCATTTTTTTTTTCGAAAATAAAAATTTGTATACTTTTTAAGCACAAAAGCTTGCGTAGCACAGGCTTTCGGATGCACATCCACGGGTCGTTTTTGAATGATTAGTTCATTTTGAAAGAATCTTTAATGTGACTCGGGAAGAACGAGTCTCGGGGAGTGATTCGTTCAGTCGTGCATGCGCAACATCCTATTAGGTTATGTACTGGAATTAGTTCACCTGTTTCGAGTCTTCAGGTTTCAGGTTTTAGGTTTTAGGCTAAAAAAGGTAGAGTATGGAGAGAAACTCTTATTTTCTCCTACAACTTCAGAATCATTCGACACGTTGTACCTTTTTGTTTGTAAACAGCGTTTGACTTACTTGTACTTTCTTAGTTTTTGTGCGTTCACTTTGTAAATACTGGGTCTGTAATTCCGCCTATGTTCCGCGTGATCTTTCGATGTGAATCAATAGTACGTAGCGTCGTGGACGCGCATCCCAGAGCCTGTGCTACACCAGCTTTTGTGCTTAAAAAGTATACACATTTTTATTTTTCGAAAAAAAATGACCAATCGTTTCGCTAGATAAGACCCTTCTTCCTCGGCTGGGATCGTTTAGAGCCCTTTGAAGCTGCATTTAAACTACATTTTGGAAGTTCAAAATCACGATGATACTAACTATTGAATCACGTCCAAAGGTCACACGAAACGTAGGCGGAACTACAGACCCAGTGTTTACAAAACAAACGCGCAAAGACTAAGAAAGTGCAAGTAAGTCAAATGCTGTTTACAAACAAAAAGGTACAACGATGTCGGACGATTCTGAAGTTGTAGGAGAAAATAAGATGTAGTTTTTTTTGCTATACTCTACCTTTTTGAGCCGGAGTACACAGACAATGAACTTAGATGTGATTCATAGCGTTTTACTAGATAAGACCCTTCTTCCTCGGCTGGGATCATTTAGAGCCCTTTGAAGCTGCATTTAAACTACATTTTGGAAGTTCAAAATCGGGGCATCAATGAAGTCCATTATATGGAAAAAAAAAAAAAAATTTCTGAAATGCTTTCCTCAAAAACCATAATTTCTTTACGACTGAAGACAGAAAGACATGAACATCTTGGATGACAAGGGGGTGAGTACATTATTTGTAAACTGTTTTGGAAGTGGACTTCTCCTTCAATGCATCATGTTTCCTTCTGGAGCATCAGTGAATGTTTAAACCTTTTTTTATTAGTTGTGTTTGAGTCCATCAATTGTCCTCAGTGTGAAAAGATGGATCTCAAAACCAAACAGTCACTGCTGGAAAGGGTTCAAATATGCAAAAGATGCTGGGAAACTGAAGAATCTGCAGGACCTGAAGGATTTTTTTGAAGAACAGTGCTCAGTTTAACTGTTCAGAACAAACAAGGAACTCATGAACAACCATCACTAAACAAAATAAACAGTTGTAGATCATCCAGGTAACCTCACAAAGTATTAAGAACCAAGGGTTCCCAAACTTTTGCAGGGGGTTATTTTAATAATTTCAGCTTTTTTTTTTTTTTTGGTCTTGTGGACTATATGTAAACATCTTTTAGGTAAAATATCTTACTCAGGACAGTACCAAATAAAAAATATCATGCATTTTGTATGATCTCTCTTATTTTGTTAAAATTATTCACATTTTCACAGATTCTGCAAGGGGTTCCCAAACTTTTGCATAAAACTGTACATGAAATTGCATTTCTTGAAAACAAACTTTTAGAATTAAAAAGAACAAAATATATACTTTTTGAGGGCCAAATAAAAATTCAAATAATATCAAATAAATGCATTACAAATATAAATATGTATATTATATTTGTAAAATAAATAAATAAATACTTTTTCAAGGGCAGCAATTTATGAAACCATATTAAAAATACATTATAAATATTTATATCATACTTATGTATATGCAATATGTAAGCACTTTTTTACAGCCAGCAAATGATGAAAACAGATTATGAATTAAAAAATTAATTATACATAAAAATATTAAATATGTATAATAAATACATACTGTCCTTTAAAAAATTAAATGGAGAATTAAATAAAAATATTAAAATAATTAATTAAATTAAATAATGTAAAATAAACTAATAATAATAATAGTAATTGTAAAACCTAAAAAATGTAAATAAATAAGAATGAATTGCTCCTGCTAAATGGTATTAGTTTGCACTACTTTAGAATTTGATTCACTAAAGGAACAATGAAAATCAGATGCAAAAAAAAAAGTTGGAATGCATAAATTTGTTGTATAAATAATACTAATTATAAATTTGTATCATAAATACATACATACTTTTTCAGTGCCGACAAATAATGAAAACAGATTATAAGTGAGTAAATAAACAAGTAAGTAAATGAATTCATTAATTCCAGGCCAACAATTTATAAAAACATATTATACATAAATTATATATATATATATATATATATATATATATATATATATATATAATTTATGTATAATATGTTTTTATGTATAATATGTATATATATATATTTATTTATATTAAATTTGTATGATAAACTAATAAACAAACAAACAAATAAATACTTTTAGGGGTAAAAAATAAATTAAATTAAAATATTTTAATTTATTTAAATAAATTAAATAAATTTAAAAAATAAATTAATTAAATGAATGTTTAAAAAAAACTATAAATATAAATTAATAAATAACTTCATTAATTATTCATTAATTATTTATTAGTTTGTTTATGTTGTCATTTTTCAGCCCTGAAAATTATGTTTATATATGTATGTATGCATGTATGTAAACACAGCTGACATACATTAAATACATATAAATATCACTGCCGATCTTAAAAAATATATATATATTTTTTTTATATTTCAGAAAGCAATACAGAGTTAAAAAGCCATAAATGAGCACCTAACCAAAATCTGGATATACATAGAATGCTTCTTTTCATCATCTGCTGATGAATATCTGCTGCCATAATTAATAGAAAAACATGTACAAAGATCTTAAATGAAATTCAGTTTAATGCCTGCTTTCCTCGGGCAGTAATAGTGCAAAGTTAATAGGCAAATAGTTTTGTGAATAAAGCACATTCTATTAAAAAGCCTAATTTGCACAGAAGGAAAGTGTGATCGTGTTGAAAAGAATGACAATGAGTTGATTTAAATACAGCGGCACAATATTTCACCACATTTGGAGAAAGATTCAAAAGTATCACAAGCCCTGATGACTGTCTCGGTACTTAGTGAATAAGACGGAGGTTTTTGTGCTGAAATACTCAGCAACCGCTCACCAAATTCAGCTCAGACTGTTTTTGACACGAGAAGAAACTGGGACACATTGGGCACAAATTCTGATAGAGTCTTCAATATGTTCTGGGAAAAAGTGTCCAGCTCAGGTATTGTGCTCTCAGACACTGACAGACAGAGGAAAAGCCTGACAAAGGGAAGGAGGTAAACAGAGGGAGGGAAGAGGAGCCAAAAGAAAAGCTGGGGCATTTCAGAGTCGCTCTCTCCCTCCCAACCGAGAGACACAGTGTTCCTGTCTGCCTCTACTGTCATGCACTAATGGATGTCTGCAGATAAACACACACACACACACTGGTGTACTGGCATTCTCAGAAACGCACACTAACAGTATCAGTGTGGTAGACATGTCATCCATAACAAAACACACAGGCTGATACCCGTACACATGCAGGCAGATAGCAGTCTTCTCACAGGTCGCTCCAACCCAAGGTGCTGAATCCAAATTCACGTGAACACTATGGTTCAATACTTTATAAATCACAAACAATTCTCACAAAACAAGCTTGCACACAGCATCCTTTTCACTGGTGGGCATTACTAGCATTTCCTACCGAATGGAAAACATGTCTTGGTGTCGTTGGCTTTAGCAAAAATAAATAGATTTGCTGCGAGTGTGCACAAAATAATGGAGAAGTGAACAGTGATTAAAAATTTCAGCTGCTTTGACATCACAGGAATAAATTACATTTTTAAATATATTCAAATAGAAAAGAGTTATTTTAAATAGTAAAAATATTTCAAAATTGTACTGTTTTTGCTGTACTTTGGATCAAATAAATGCAGGCTTGATGAGCAGAAGAGACTTGTTTAAAAAAACATGAAAAATCTTACTGTTCAAAAACTTTTGACTGGTAGTGTATACAATAATAATAATTTTAAATTATATTAATAATGAAATAATAAAAAAACAATTAATTATGACAATATATAAATAATACTAATAATTAATTATATATAATAAATGATATATAATTATATATAATAAATAATTATTTATAACTCTGTTTATATATATATATATATAT
Source organism: Cirrhinus mrigala (assembly GCA_036247105.1). Taxonomy (NCBI): domain Eukaryota; kingdom Metazoa; phylum Chordata; class Actinopteri; order Cypriniformes; family Cyprinidae; genus Cirrhinus; species Cirrhinus mrigala. The sequence goes on from CM070025.1 coordinate 32,601,049, forward strand.
ATATATATATATATATATAAATAAACAATACTACTTAATTTATAATTAGCTTTTTGATTTATTTTCATATTTTGGTAATTTTGGTTGATAGCATAAATTAATTCTATAGTAAAATTCTGTCCCGTAACAACAATAATATAACTATATTAATATAATATAGTATAATATAATATAATATATAAATATAATGTAGTTATATATAATGTAACTATATAAATAATAATTAATTATAACAACAATTTACTATATATATATACACTAATATACTACACAATACTATATCTACTAATAATACTTACTAAATAATAAAAAATAATTAAATAATAATAAATACATACATTTATAAAGACAGTGATGAATTCTATAGTAAAATATTGTCCATTAACAATAATAGTATAACTAATAATTAATTATATAAATAATAATTAATTATAACAACAATAATATTAGTAACAAAGTAACAATAATTACTTTTTAAATAATGGTCATGCCATGGCTGATATTATAAAAATAACTGTATACTGTTATTAAATAAATAAATACTGGGATGCATCTATTTTGAAATTCTGTCTAATAACTATAATACAGTACTATAACTACTAATAATACTTACAAAATAATAATTAATAATAAATAAATAGATTTATATATACAGTAATAATGAATTCTATAATAAAATATTGTCCAGTAACAATAATACTACAACTAATAATTAATTCTATAAATAATAAATGATAATTAATTATAACAATAATATTAGTAACAAGGTAACAGTAATTTTTTTTATGTCATGGCTGATATAAAATAATTCTATACTGTTTTAAATAAATAAATGATACTATGGAAGTGGTAAAATGAATATTGGGATGCATATATTTAAAAATGTTGTCCAATACGACAATACTAAATTCTAAATTATCTTTTAATAATTACCATATTATGGCTGAAACTATAAATTCTATACAATAAATAAATAAATAAATAAATAAATAAACATTTTAAATGGAGGTGAATTCGGTCATTACTACATTATGATTTTGTACAGTTTTAAAAAAAAAGGACATTCATTTTGATATTTTGATGCTTGCAGCAGTTTCAGAAGCAGACAGATACCTATACCATCTACCATCACATCCACCTCTCACCTTCCTCCACACTTTGTCTCTCTTTGCAAGTCAAACTGTGAAGAAACAAAGCACAGGTAAAGCAGCACTATTTTAGGCAACGGGAGCTGCTGCAGCGCATCATAGCAGAACAGACAGACATGATGATCCAACCGCCACTCTTTTGTCTACATGAAAGCGGGGGGAAGTCCCACAGAGAGCGCCCGCGTGTGTGAATGAGAGGCTGTGAGCGTGTGTCAGTGTTTCACCGCGTTTCGGGGAGGCCCTCGCGGAGGAGGATGAGAACGAAGGATTGAAATGGAGAAATAAGCGAGCGGAGTGGAGTCGAACAGCGAGTTTGGCGAATCCCCCAGAGCCGTTTATCTGTCCATCTGTGTGGAGCTGCCGAGAGTGATGGAAAGACGAGAGCTACATCCACACACACAGGGGACACACGCTCACACTGACAGGCTTACATACAGTTACGCCAGGATTAAAAATATCCACCGCATCTGGAGCTCTCGAAAATCAGACGGAGTATAAAAATAGTCCGTCCACAGAAAACAAACACAATTAATGTACATTTACAACACAGCGGCAGTACAGGGCCAATCACACGGGTAAGGCTCTAGTGGTCAAAAGCAGCAAGATCGAACAGAGTGGAAATGGATGCAGATCATCAACACGTTTCTAGATGTATAAACTTCTTTAAATGAGCATTTTATGTGCATGAACTGAACAACAAATTAATAAAATGAAATGCAGATGGATGCAAGTACACCTCATGTGAACAAACCTTAACAGTTTAAAAAAAAAAAGGCATTTTTTCTTCAAAAAGGGTACAAACTGGCCCATAGGAAAAGTAAAATCTTAAAATATAAATATATATATATATATATATATATATATATATATATATATATATATATATGAAAGAAAAAGATAAAAATGTAACAATACAAACTAAACTAAATATTTCCCTAACAAAATTTCACACATTTAATTTTTTACAGTATATAAATGAAAATATATAGTTACCTTTTACATTTAAGGAGGGGCGTTTTTTTTTTTTTAAAAATCTATTTACAAAAAAATAAAACATATAACAGGACAGTATATTTGTGAAAAGAAAAAGAAATAAAAATGTAGCAATACAAACTAAATATTTTCCAAATATTTTACACATTGAATTTTTTTTATAGCATATAAATTTTATAGCATATGCTATATATATAGCAATATATGTACATAAAATTATATATATGTACATAAAATGTATTATTTATTTCTTTCTTTAATATATATATATATATATATATATATATATATATATACACACACACACACACACACACACACACACACACACACATACATACAGTACTATTTAATTTATTTTTAGTATTTTAGATTTATTTTCAAATTTCCATGTTTTGGTTAATAGTATAAAAAATATTCTACAGTAAAATTCTGTTTAAGAATTAATTATATAAATATTATTTCTGTTTAATAATTAATTATGTAAATATTAATTCTGTCTAATAAATAATTATATAAATAATCATTTTAAATTTAAGGATGATGGGCTGATGGACTTTTATATTTAAGGATTGGGGTCCCTTGCACCAAGATTATTTTAGTATCACTGAGATACTATAATAAATTATATTTATTTTTATATATCCTCTTTTCATTTAAATTTTAATGTATTAATAATTTAGGAGGGGTTTTGATAATTTTTGTCATTCCGGTCTCATTGGCGTCCAGCTATTTTTAGCTGTATAAAACAGCTCATTATGCTGCTTGATATTGCAAATAGGTGTGTCTTAATTAATTATTTTAATGTATTATCTTAGTTATGAGCACACTGGTTTGTAGTGCAAACAGTTTTACCGTTTACTGCACGTTGTTATTCTTCTTGTTATTTCCTTATAATGGAAGTGGCTAATGAACCAGAAGTCTCATCCATAGGCTTACTTCTGCATTGAAGAATAAAATAGATATATTTTTCATGAAATTTAATTTCAGTTTTAGTTATTTTAGTACCTCAAGATAAACTAACTAAAAATTAGAAATGTTAACTTGGCAACTAGCTGAAATAAAAAAAAAAAATAAAAAAAAAAAAGATGATCAACTGTAGGGGTGTCCTGGTAGATCTGGAAGATCTACTTCTACAGAGCCAAATAGCAATTCAAGAACCCTACAAAACAAAGTTCTTCATAAGAAGACCGTTCTCTAATGTAAACATGTTACTAAGAACCTCTATTGTACCCATCAATGAGCAGCAGCAAAAGGTCAGCGCACACTATACGAGAGCACGAAAAACAGACAAACACACTCACTGAAATATAAGATTCAAGTCACAACCAATCCCATCCCTCCATTAGCCGGCACAGACGAGCCATTAGAAAACATCAATAGCGCAGCAGCCAGACAGCACATCGCCCCCCGACCTCTTGGCGAGGTCATGCGTGCTGGAAGACCAGACCATCAACCGGGGGGCGAGGGATTTCAGCTCCAGCGCCGGCGGCCAGGGACACTTAGCCAACCGCAAGGGGGGGATGATTCGGTTACGGCCCCCGATCCGTCCGGCACAGCCGTGCCCCTGAGCAGGGCACTTAACTACACCACTGCTCTGGTGGCTTTCGTCTGCCGCTAAATCCAACTCGTGGCTTAATCTGGCTTCCGATAACCTGCTTTGAAAGACCTTCAGGACGTTCAGAAAAAAACACTTTCATTTAGCAGGTCTTCATTTGAAACCAAAAGCCAGCGTAGTATAGACTAAAGAGACTGCATTCACTGTTCAAAGAGATCAGCATGTCTTCGGTATGAAAACATTTGTTAAAACACTCTGTGAATCAATGCATTCATTGATTAAAAGACAAGATGGTTCAATTTCATAACTTTAGTCACTGTAGACGCTTGTTAATGCTATGAAATTGTTTTAATCAAGTCAGTTACACGTACCTGTTCATGAAAGAAATACATTACTGTTAGATTGTGATTACTGCACTAAGTATTTATTAAAAAAACAAAAAAAAAACAAGATCCTTCAGAAATCATTGTAATATTCTGATTTGCTGCTCAAAAAACATTTGTTATGTTGAAAACAGCTGAGTAGATTTTTTTCAGGTTTCTTTGATGAATAGATATTTCAGAAGAACAGCATTTATCTGAAATAGAAATCTTTTGTAACATTATCAATGTCTTTACCATCACTTTTGATCAATTTAAAGCATTCTTGCTAAATAAAAGTATTAATTTCTATGATTTCTTTTTTTATTTTATTTCATTTTATTTATTTCAGATATTTCTGAAATCTTTCTATTCATCAAAGAATCCTGAAAAACATACTCAGCTGTTTTAAATATTGAAAATAATAATAATAAAAATGTTTCTTAAACAAATCAGAATATCAGAATGATTTCTGAAGGATCATGTGACACTGAAGACTGGAGTAATGATGCTAAAAATTTAGCTTTGATCACAGGAATAAATTACATTTTAAAATATATTCAAATAGAAAACAGTTATTTTAAATAGTATTTTTTTTTTTTTTACTGTTTTTGCTGTACTTTGAATGAAATAAATGCAAAAGAGGCTTCTTTAAAAAAAAATAATAATAATAATTTACTGTTTAATTTAATAATTAACTTACTGTTCAAAATCTTTTGACTGGTAGTGTATATGAATTTAATTGCATTAAATAACAAAATATAAAAACCAATGGTATCGGTAAACAAATTATGGTTTGATGCCAGCAATGGCTTTAATACTGACCAAATACGGTTAAGGTGATTAATGTTTGATATGCAAAAAGCATCCAAATAATGTTGGTCTTCATTTAGAACAGTATATCTATTATTTCAATATTTAAAACCTCTTTTTGTGAATTTTTTGCTTAAAACTGTTTTTGATATTTTTAATACACAAAAAATAAGAACCTCAAACTTTACAACACTTTTCAAATCTTTAACATTATTTAATGCATTAGGTATCATGAACTAACAAAATTTAATATAGGTTAATGTTCTTTTTTACATATATTTTCACGTTTCAAGATATTAAAATCTGTTTTATGAATAAACAAATTAACATTGAACAATATTAGTATATTTACACTACCATTCAAATGTTTGGGGTCAGATATCATTTAATTTTTTATTCAGGATGCATTGATCAAAAATGGAAGACATTTGTAATATTTCTAAATGATTTCCATTTCAAATAAATGCTGTTCTTTTGAACATTCTATTCATCAAATAAAAAAATCCTAAAAACAAATGCTTCACAGTCTCCATCAAATCATCATATTAGAATGATTTCTGAAGGATTATGTTACACGTTAGACTGGAGTAATGATGCTGAAAATTCAGCTTTGCATCTCAGGAATAAATTACATTTTAAAATATATTCACATAGAAAACAGTTATTTTAAATTGTAAAAATATTTCACAAAATGACTGTTTTTACTGTATTTTTATAGTGACTGTGAACACAAGAGATTTCTTTCTTAGGACCACCAAACTTTTAAACAGTTGTGTAGCTAAGAAAGAACATAACCCCGAATAATTGCTATAAAGTGATGTGCCCATTGTTTTTTAACTACCGCTGAGCTTGAACATCTGTCAGAAAGTGTAAATCTAGCTTTATTTTTGCATCTTTAATTACTTAAGGGAGTCAAGACAGTACAGTAAATGAAGCAGAGAAGAGGCAAGATCTAGATACGCCACACAAGCTCTACTCACATGTCGAGCTATGTGGGCTAAACGCTAGGCCGCGGCTTTTTATGCCACATTGATTATTGATGTTAATGGACGATAAAGCTCGAATTTACCACAAGTTGATCTAGACTCCAGATGGCAACAGTCGGTTTGACGTTCACAACCTTACTTGATCTGTCACTGCATTACATTATCAGATTTTAGAGCGGAGAAGCTATAAAAAACTTGTCTAAAAGTTCACAAGAAGGCCTAACAGGTGTTGTGCAATTCAATCCCACTCCAGTAACAAATATTTAGCCCATTTTAGCTTTAATACCGAGCGCAGATAGTGGGGCGGCGTTTAAAATAAGTCCCCCACCGGCATGTTTCAGTGGCTCATTAGTTCAGCATGAAGCGTTTGGTTGGTAATGTCTTAATTTCTGAAGACCCCACGAGGGGGTTAGAGGCAAGAGGAGTAATAAAATCTCACATCCGGTGGGGGTGTTAACCGTAATGAGCCCGAGCACAAAAGGGTGAATTTACCCAGACTGTGAAACGAATAAAACTTAAAGAAGAGGAATAAAATCATTCAAATGAATACGACAAGGCAAAATGAAAAAGATAATATCGGAGAAATTGTGAATTATTTCACGCCCAGGGAACAGATGGCTGAGGTAATAGGTATTGGTTAAAAAGAGCTTTCATTCCTCTTGAGGCTCAAAGAGAAATTTGCGAAACTGCGGGGCCTAGATAAATGAACAACCCTCTTCCTATTAGAGGTAAAAAGATCTTGATGCAAGCTACAATAAAAAAGACACAAAGAAAGTCTGAAAGGAAGACAAAAACGGCACCAGATGGAAAAACTTAACGTTGTCTTCCTACATTTGCGTCTTCCCCATTATTTAGCAAGAAAAGTAGATGTTTTTGAGCGTGCATACTTGCGTGCAAACCGTAGACCTATTGCCCGTTCGTCTGCGCCATGAAGCCATGTCAGACAAACAAAAAGCTCTGAGCAAATGGCTGCACAGGATAATTGAGGCCTATCAGTCCTCAGTGTGCCATTAAAAAATAACATTCTCGCTGAGAGAAGCAGCAGGAAAAATGCGTTAATAAAGGAGAGCACCGAGAAAGAGGGCAGACCTACATTCCTCGAGAAATAGGTTTCTGAACGGGACTTATTTCTATAGCAAACATGTTTTTTTTTTCTTGTGCAACGTGAAAGTAAAGCTTAACAGCCGAAATGTCACAAGTAACTCATGAGCTCTGATACATCAGTCACACATTACATTTTGTTTACATGTTCATACCTACAGACTTTAGTGTCTAAGGCAGATTCAATTGATGTGTACAAAGAACTAAATGTTATTTCATAAATTTTCATTCGACGTGACCTAAACTTGAAACAGGGTGGCACATCAAACGGACTGTACTTTCTTCAAAGTCTTTTTGAGTCAGTGTTGAATAAAATATGGTGTCTTCTCTGACTACATATATCGTGGGTCCAAGACTGAAGATCTGGGGGTTTTATCATTTAAACCTGAAAATAAACTGGTTTACCTTAATAAATTCTTTAATAAAAATACTTAAGAAACCTTAAGAGTCAGCACTACTTCTAGATAAGTAAGAAAATATGTAAATGCAAAAGTGCTGTCATTAAAGGGGTCATTTTTTCATGTTGTTTGAACATTAATCTGTGTTGGCAGTGTATGTACAAATCTACCCTATAATGATAAAAATCCATGCAGTGGTTTTTAATTAATCTGTAAAAATAATATATTTTGACAAGGTAAAAAGGGTGTTGTTTTACAAAACCATTGAGAATTTTTAATCAAAGTATATTAGAGACTTTTCATTAAGACCATAAAGAATCATATCAACTTGTGGAAAATGGGCATCCGATGACCCCTTTAAAGCAAATGAGGACATAAGACAACATTCTTAAATTTGTTATTTTTTTATTATGTTATGTTATTTTTTATGTTTTTTTTTTTTTATCTTTTCAGTTGTTTTGCTTGTAATATAATTTTTTTTTTTTTATGAAAAGTGTAACAAATACATTTTAAATTTTAATTTATATAACTGCTAGAAATGTATATTTATCTTTCAATGTGAGATTTTCTTTACAAAGATATGCTATATAAATGATAAAAAAAATCATTCTCAAAATCATGTTATGTTGGCAATATAATTTTTGATAAATATTTACTAAAATAATATAAAATAAAATTATTATTATTACATTGTTTAATATATAATATTAATTAAAATATATATATATTTAATGTGAAATTATAGTCATATCAATTTTAAAACAACTTTTCAGCACTTGGGCAACATTATCGAATTCATAATCACTATTTTAACTTTTCACAGTTGTTCTGCTCAAAATATAATAAAAAAAGAATAATAATTGAAAAATACAGTAGATGCATTTGAGGTTGTTATTTTGACAATTTTAGTTTTGAGATTTTTATTGTTTAAGATTTTTTTGTTTTTAAAAAGTCTCTTTTGCTCGCCTACATCTATTTGATCCAAAGTACAGTAAAAACAGTAAAATTTTTAAATATGTTTACTATTTAAAATAGCGGTTTTCTATTCGAATATATTTTAAAATGTAATTTATTCCTGTGATTTCAAAGCTGAATTTTTAGCATCATTTCTCCAGTCACATGATCCTTAAGAAATCATTCTAATATTCTGATTTGCTTAAAAAAAAAAAAAAAAACATTTATTATTATTGTTATGTTGAAAACAGCTGAGTAGAATTTTTTTTTTCAGGTTTCTTTGATTAATAAAATTTCAGAAGAGCAGCATTTATATGAAATATAATCTTTTGTAACATTATAAATGTCTTTATCATCCCTTTGATCAATTTAAAACCTCCTTGTTGCAAAATGTTACTAGAGCTATTTATTTCAGATAATGCCGATCTTCTGATTTTCCTATTCATCACAGAGTCCTGAAAAAAATTACTCAACTGTTTTAAATATTGATAATAATAATGATAATAAAGTGTCTTGAACAGCAAATCAGCATATTAGAATGATTTCTGAAGAATCATGTGAGACTTAAGACTGGAGTAATGATGCTGAAAATTTAGCTTTGATCACAGGAATAAATTAGATATTAAAATATGTTCAAATAGAAGACAGTTATTTTAAATAGTAAAAATATTTCACATTTTTACTGTTTTTGCTGTACCTTGGATCAAATAAATGCAGGCTTGGTAAGCAGAAGAGAAAAAACATTAAAAATCTTACTGTTCAAAAACTTTTGACTGGTAGTGTATGTATAATACATTCTTTACAAAAAAAGAAATTTAGAGCACAGTACATACATTCTAAAACAGTACAGAGTTTCTAACAGAGTTGTGCTGATAAATGCATTTTTGCAATTCTGACTACACCTCATCTATGACAGCCAACTTGATAACAATCTTGGCAACAAATCAGCGAAATATGCAACAACAGCACAGAATACATCACAAAAGCCTTTACGTTTGCAAGGCATAAAAAACGGATGTAGGAGATCAATGAATGTAAAATTTTCAGTGGCATTGCAGCACTGGCCTGAAGGGATGAGTGACAGTCCTGTCAACTGGCTCCAAATGCTCTCACACTGGCTGCAGGCCATTCTTATTGTTGAGCGCTGATTGGTCTCAGACGCTTGGACTCTACTGTATATATAAATGTCAAATCAAATGAATGGCAAAAAGCCAATTTATCTGAATTCGCCCTGCATTATGTATCCATACGGCACGCATAAAAGCACCTTGGCGGATGGCCGAACGTGGCATTCCTTTTAGGAATTACAATTCCAGTTGTGTAATGTTATTAAATTACGGCAATCATCTCAGCACGAGATATTCTTTTGGAACATCACTCTTTTTTCCTGATCGATGCCAACCACTAATGTACTTTCCACTGTGTCCTAATCAAACCGAAATTCAGAGCTATTTTAACATCTCCGACAACCTACACTCCTAAAAAAAAAAAAAAAAAAAAATGTTCTTTAAGGACCTCAATGGTTCCAGGGCTCGACAATAAGGAGTGTGAAAGATGCTTGGGACAGTTGACGAATCTGTTACTGGCCCAATTGGGCCACTGCCACGTCGTCACGAAAGTTTATCATTTGCATATGTTTTTTAACCTTGTTAAGTTACAATTTTAAGCGATCACAGAGAGATGCGTCTCTGACGGACAAATAGCCTACAAAAGTATGTCAAAATACTCGTCCTGACAATTAGCTTTGTGGCTTTAACAATGATCAATCCATACCTTATACAGTGGAGTACAGATGCACCAATCTAAGGTTACCGGATAAATTTCAACCAATCTCTGTTCCAGGCTTGCACATGAACTGCATGCAATCATTTTTCAAAATGTCATGTGTGTGATGTCAATGTGCGAAATATTATCCTAAATATTGAAACTGTGGTTTATGCGAATGTATCTCTGAGGGGAACTGACTGTTTTAAGGAAAGTTCACATGGCATTTTCTTTTCATTTGCCCATGTATGACGTATTTAAAGTAGCATTCATAAACACAGCGCTGCTTTGTTTACATCAGTAACCATAGAAACGTAATATCACTCTTTCCAAAAGCGCCACCTGCTGACAAAGACTGAATTTACATTCTTTCAGTCTGCCTGCTGTTTTTCAAATATATAAAGCATATATAGGAGCATCTTTATATTTGTAATAAAATATTAATA